>LBNU01018292.1:34541-57607 GCA_014162995.1 Artemisia annua | reverse complement strand
ATAGGAGCAATGTGCCTAAAGAGACGGGTCAAGAGCATTCCATATGGCATAGCCGTTGTGCCTTGCACGGGAATGTCGGCCATCCTTTTGGCCATGTAGTAAGCCAAGTTGAAGGGTTGCCGAACGGACAAGGAGTAGAGCATGTAGCTAAGGCAAACATCGATATGATCCCGATTTCCTATGGTGCTAATGACATTGGCTCTAAGGACTTCTTCCCATTTCTTGAATTGAGGCTTGAGTTCATTGAGTTCCATACCGTAGGGGTCCTTGTTGACCGCGTTCCCGGTACGGGTTCTTCTAGTGTCGGAAGTCCTAACAAAGAGATGCTCACGAAGTACATCTTTAGACACAAGAGGAGTATCATAAGGATGGATCCTATCCATGAGAGTGTCAAGGGTTGTAAGGGAATGCTTGTCGGTGTAGATGCAAGTACCATGGTTTGGAATTCCTAAGATTTGAGCAAATTCATTGAGAGTGAAGGTGTATTGGTTGCTACTAGGCATGAAGTTGATAGACATGTAACCATAATCATCCGTAGAAAGAGTTGACAGATGCATAGAACTCTAGAATGAACCTAGGACAAATAGGCTCGTCGATTTCTAATAGGCAATCAAAGTTGATGGTGGCGAGTTCCCTATGGAGATTGGTTCCGGTTAGGAAGGATGGGTCAATGGTTCTACCCTCGTGGACATAGTGTTTTTCTAAGGCTTTGAAAATGTCCCTTTGGGCTTCGGTAAGGCCTTTGGTTTTGTGGTGTTTGGGTAGGTAGTGAACGGTGTCCTTATGATCATAATGAGTTGCGGGAGGCATGATGATTCCTAGAAAACACAAAATTTCGCATGTTTAGTTTAAGTAATGATTTCTACAATGTGGATGTTCTAGTGTGTGCCTATATGAAAACAATGTGGAGGTGCGGTTATCTTAACTCATTTTTTATGCTAAAAACGTTTTATGATGCAAGTTTTAGTTGTAAACAAAAGATAACCCAAACGCTCCTAAGTCAATGTAGCTTCGTTTGAATGTACCCGAAAATACATATTACTTACGTATTCCCTTTAGCATTCAAGAGACATTATGCAAGTGATGTTTTAAACATAACGTTTTTATTTTGTATTTACAATATGAGACGAAAAAATATTTGTCCTATTTGTGAGAAATTTTTGCAAGAATTTGACATGGGGTGTTTTAGTAATCATGTTAATGTCTTACAAGGATGCAATTCATAACTATGGGAAACATGACTAGTTTAGCTTAACCACTAATTTTCTATATGAATTTCTCAAGTTAATGCATAACCCCAAGTTTTAGATTTTGTGCAAAAATAGAATTCCTAGATGCAGATCAGGAGTATAATTATGTTTAGAATACTTACAATGATGATAAGAGACCAATGTGAATGAAGAGATGACCAAATTTTCGTTGGTGTGGATGAGTGGTTAAGTGAATAGTAGCAGTTTGGGAATTGTGGTATGAGATAATGGGTGTTTGGTTTAATATAAACTAATAAAAAGGCTCTGCAGGTCGGCGGAACCAAAAATGGGGTTCCGCCCTTTTGGTCGAAGGGTTCCGTCGCATCAGCAGAAGTTTTTTTTTATTTGTTTTGATTTTGTTATTTTATTCTAACGTTCAGAACTACAATTAATGTAGGTTCCATTAATCCTAAGCCAAGCCTAAGAAGGTTAAATGGTTCTCTTTTAAGAGGTTTTGTGAGAATGTCGGCGATGTTGTTTTCAGAAGAAACTTTCTCAATTGAGATGTTAAATTTTTGAACATTGTCACGAAGAAAATGATGACGGATTTCAATATGTTTAGTACGAGCATGTTGAACTGGATTCTTGCTAAGATCTATGGCTCCCTTGTTGTCACAAAGAATGGAAATATCGTTAAGTTGAATTCCATAGTCGACAAGAGCTTGCTTCATCCAAAGAGCTTGTTGACATGCTTTTCCGGCCGATACGTATTCGGCTTCTGTTGTTGAGATAGCGAGAGCCGTTTGCTTCTTAGAGAACCACGAGGTGAGACAATGTCCAACAAAAGTATAAATACCACTTGTACTTTTTCTATCAACATAGTCACCGGCATGGTCCTAGTCGGCATACACTATGGTGTCTACTCCCGTTCCTTTGGGATACCATAATCCTAAATGTGTAGTACCGTTAATATATCTAAAAATCCTTTTTACGGCTTCAAGATGAATTGTTTTAGGATCTTCTTGAAAACGTGCACATAGACAAACACTAAACATAATGTCGGGTCTACTAGCCGTTAGGTAAAGTAGACTTCCAATCATACCTCTATATTTAGTGCTATCTACGGATTCACTTTCCTCATCCTTGGTTAGTTTGATTTCCGTGGACATAGGTGTTTTGATTGGTTTTGAATCTTCTAGACAAAATTTCTTAAGCATATCCTTAATGTATTTTGATTGGTTAAAGAAGATACCATCTTCTAGTTGTTTGATTTGGAGTCCTAGGAAAAAGTTGAGTTCTCACATCATACTCATTTCAAACTCATCATGCATGATTCTTGAGAAATTGTCACATAATTCTTGACAAGTTGAACCGAATATAATGTCATCAATATAGATTTGGACTATGATAATATGTGAGCCTTTCTTCTGAGTGAAGAGAGTATTATCTACTAGTCCCATGGTATACCTATGGTCAACTAGGAAGATTTTAAGTCGATCATACCATGCTTTTGGAGCTTGCTTAAGTCCGTATAAAGCCTTTTTAAGTTTGTAAACATGATTAGGTTTTTCAAAATCGATGAAGCCCGGTGGTTGAGCAACATACACTTCTTCATTTATAAATCCGTTCAAAAATGCACTTTTGACGTCCATTTGAAAGAGTTTAAAATTGTGTGCGCATGCATATGCATGTAAAATTCTTATTGACTCGAGCCTAGCAACCGGAGCAAAAATTTCATCGTAGTCAATGCCTTCTTGATGATTATATCCTTGTGCCACTAGCCTAGCTTTGTTTCTAGATACTACACCATTTTCATCCATTTTATTACGAAAAACCCATTTTGTTCCAATTCTTGTTTGACTTTTGGGTTGTGAAACTAATGTCCAAACATCATTCCTAACAAATTGGTTTAATTCTCTTGCATAGCTATTACCCATGATTAATCTTTTATAGCTTCGTTTACATTTTTCGGTTCAATAGTTGACACGAAACAAAAGAAGTTACTTTCATTTTGGACTTTTGATCTTAGTGTTCTTTCATTAATATTTCCTATGACACTATCTAATGGATGACTTTTGGATTCTTTAACATTGACAATTTCTTGGTTTGTTGGTTCTTCTTCTTTATCATTATCTATGATTTCTTGATTTTCCATTAATTGACTTTCAACTAAGTCATCATCTACCAAAGGTGATGTCTTAGAGGGAGGTGGACTTTCGTCGAATGTTACGTTTAACGATTCCTCGACTCTTAAGGTTTCTTTATTTAAGACAATGTAAGCTTTACTACTTTGTGAATATCCAAGAAACACACCTTCATAAGACTTTGGGTCGAATTTGGTGAGATAATCCTTGGTGTTAAGAATAAAGCTACTCCCAAACACTCTAAAATATCCTAATGTAGGATTTTTACCTTTATATAGTTCATATGGACTTTTGTTCAAAAATGGTCTAATTAAAACACGATTTAGAATGTAGGTTGACGTGTCAACGGCATTATACCAAAACTTTTGAGGAATGTTTTGTTCATTAAGCATTGTTCTACTCATCTCTTGTAAAGTCCGGTTTTTACGTTCTACTACACCGTTAGATTGAGGAGTGCATGGTGCCGAAAAATTATGTGTTATACCATTTTTATCGCAAAAGTTTCCAAATTGTATTTCATCGTCAAACTCACGACCGTGGTCCATTCTAATAGACACAATGTATGTTCCTAATTGATTTTGAATTTTCTTACTAAGAATTTCAAATTGGTCAGAAGCTTCGTTTTTACTTTTCAAAAATTTTGTACAAGTATATCTTGAGTAGTCATCTACTATAACTAAGGTATAGAAGTTTCCTCCATAACTTTGTATAGCGGATGGACCAAACAAATCCATATGTAAAAGTTCTAGACACCTAGATGTAAACACTACATTTTTAGCCTTATGGCTACTATGAACTTGTTTACCAACTTTGCAAGCATCACAAAAGTGTTGGTCGTATTTCAACTTAGGTTGGTTTCGAACTAGGTCTTTAGAGGAAAGGTTTTGAATAAGTCTCATATTAGCGTGTCCTAAACGTCTATGCCATAAAGTTGAAGATTCATCTAATGAGGTAAGACAAAGTTTGTCTCTAGATGTTTGATCCATCTTCATGACATACACGTTGTTCTTAAGAACACCTCTAGCTATGGTTATGCCATCTTTAAGTATTTTACTTCCATTTTTACTAAAAAGGACGTTATACTTTTTCCGGCAAAGTTGACTAATACTAAGGAGATTAAAGCCTAGATTATCAACATGAGCTACATTATCTATAGAGAGAGAGTCATGAGAGATTGTACCTTTTTCGATGATTTTGCATTTAGCTTTGCTACCAAACGTGACATTACCTCCATCACATTTTTGATAAGTTGAGAAGAGGCTTTTGTTCCCCGTCATGTGCCTTGAACAACCACTATCTTTGATCCATTTATCCGGTTCCAAATTAACTTTGAAGCACACCTATTTTATACAAAACACTCAAACATTTGGTCCCCAATATCTCATGGGTCCATTTTGGTTAAACATACCATTAACTTGATCCATGTATGGAAATGGAAGATATGGGTTCCATGACATGTAATTTGGAGTTTGGTAATGTCTAGGTGTGTTTTGGTTCCAACCATGTTGGTAGTTTGGTTGCATGTTGTAGTTGCTTTTTGGAAAGGGGCGTTTGGGAATAGTAGTTTTAGGTCTCGGTTGAGTGGTTTTAGTTCTAAATTCATTTCTACCAAGTCCTACTCCAACCTTAATGGCTGGTTTTAGTTTTGTATCATTTATACTAATTTTGGACTTATTTGTGACTTTAACGAATTTAGTACGGTTCGGTGTAGAAACTAGTTTTCTGCTGCAGACCCTGAGGAACCTTTGGGTTCAACGGGCGAAACCCTGTTTTGGGTTTCGTCTGGTCCGTGGGTGTCTGTAACAGCTTTGTTAGTTTTTTTGTGCTTTCTCGTCTTGTTTCGTTTGACTCTTTAACGTTTCTAATTTCATGAAACCTAATCCCGTTTTATCAAATGGTGACTTTTGGAGTTTCATTATTTCATCCACACAAGAAATACTCTTATCAAACTTTTTAAACTTTGAGGTTTGTTTGATTAGATCGTTTTGAGTAGTTTTAAGTTTCTCAATTTCGAGTTTAAACTCTTCACATGACTTACATAATGTGTCAATACTTTTACTCTTTTCTAAACTCTTAGCTTTTTCTTTTAATTCATAAACTTCATTTTCCAAAAATTTCTTTTTAGTTTTCAAAAATTTGTTTTTGTTTATGATTCTTAAACTTAGTTCATAAAGTTTGTTATATTCTTTTTGTAATGTATCATCATCAATAGAAGAACAAGATGAGTCGGATTGTACCTCATTTGAGTCTTGAGCCATGAGAGCAATTTCTTCGTTCTTTGGCTCTTCGTCATCATCTTCACTATCGCTCCAAGCACCACTTACAAAAGCTCGTTGAGTTTTACTTTTGGGTGGTTTTGGACATTCTCCTATGAGATGACTTGTGTCTCCGCACCTAAAACACTTTCTTTCTCCTTTTTCTTTCCTGTCGTCATGATCTTTTCGGGAAGCTTTCTTATCATCCTTAGGTTGCCTCACAAACTTCCACGTCTTCGAAAGAACTTCTTGAAGTCTCTAACGGCCATTGCATATTCATCATTATCACTATTCGAGCTAGATTCTTCATCATTACTTTTTCTTTATTGCCTTTAATTATTTCCGAATCTCTTTCCATTACCATTTCATGAACTTTGAGGTTTCCAATTAGCTCATCAAGTGACATGCTTGAAAGATCTTTAGATTCTTCAATTGCCGTCACTTTGGCTCTCCACTTCGGATGGAGTGCTCTAAGGAATTTCCTGACAAAATTCTTGATGTAAAAAGATTCATCAAGTGCTTTAAGTGAAGTAATAATAGTGTTAAACCTAGCAAAAGCACAATCAATAATCCCATCTTCGGGAATAGTAAATTGTTCATATTGTTGAACAAGAAGATCAATTTTGTTATCTTTAACTTGTGAATTCCCTTGATGAGTGACTATTAAAGATTGCCAAATTTCTTCAGCGGTTTTACACATAAAGACTCTTTTATATTCTTTCTTTGGTAAAGCATTGTAAAGCATCATTTTTGCCTCATTATTTTTAGCAATCAATTTCTTTTGATCTTCATTATGTTTGGTAAAAGAGCTATCCTCATCTTTACCATTTGTACCATCTTTAAAATTAGCTATGTTATCACCATTAGTAATTATATACCATAGATCTATATCTTTTGACATCACGTAACTTTCAAAACGGTTTCATAATAGCTTCAAATAATGGTGGTCTTTGCATAGATTGCCCTTCTTTGTAATTTTCAAAATCCATGGATCGTTTCAAGTTTTAAAACACAATATATTTTAAATGCTTGAGTAACGTAGCTCTTGATGCCAATTGTGGGAAACTAGAAGGGGGGTTGAATAGTTTACCGGGTTTTAAGTTAATTATCTTTTGAAACTTTACGTTTAATCAAAGATCTAAACTACAAGACAATATATAATATGCAAGAGTAACGAAAGAAACAATCAAACCACAACACGATAGTTTATCGTGGTTCGGCTACAAGGACTCTTTTTCCTTGCCCTACTCCACGCCCCGAGTATCCAACTCGAGAGTTTCTTTCACTAGTCAACAAGCTCCTTTCACTGGCGGAGAAAACCTTACAGGTCGCTTACACATGATTACCGACACAAAGCTAGCTAGATGTCGAGTTCTTTTACAAGGGTACAACCACTCCCGTCACACTATGTATTTTAAGGCCTAAAATACTAACCGATCACTACTTAAAGAACACAATGAATAGATGTATAAACCACACTAGTTTACACACGACTAAGCTAACAAGACTTGCAACGTTATGTTGAACCTTGTAGCTTTTGGTATGAACTTGTGATCTTCTTTGCTACAAAAGATATCACACGAATGAAGTGTTAATGAGTTAGATGAATGTAATTAGAATGTATGTGTAAATTATAATGAGAAGTGATGAATGATTTCTTGCAAGTGTTTTGGTATTTATACCCAAACAAGTCAGCAGCCTGGCGGATACGGCAGAACCAAAACATGGGTTCCGTCCATGTACTCCCAAGGTTCCGCTAGGTCTGACAGGCTAACGTGCAAGAAATCTTTCCATATCAAGCAATGTCATATCCATGTTTCTTCAAGTCAAACACACAATAGATAGAGTAAAAGACTTTCTAAAATGTTTAAGAAGTCTTATGGAAAGTCAAACACTCAACCTTTCCATAAATGCTCAAGATGCATGTCATTATGTCATGTACATTTTCTATTTTAGGAAATATGAAAATGTTATATTTTATACGAAATGTAAATGTAGCAAATAAAGTTTAGTTATGCAAAACTAAAACTAAAATCATGTTTTACTAGAAACTAAAGTTTACACTTTGTCGTTAAAAGAACATCGTAAAGTATAAATAAATTTTTTAGGCGATATTTGTATTAACATAATCTATTGGAGAGAGAAAGCAAAAAAGACAAAAGGCCATATTTGTCCGATCAACCTTTCAAGTTTTACTGTGGAGTTCGTATTTTAAAACTTTCATCCTTCTAGTGGGTTAAAAAACTCCTCTTTTTGTGGGGTCCCAATTTCAAACACACCTCATTAATTGTCAACCAAACACAATAAAAAATGAATTCTAATTTCAAAACCCATAAAAACGTTCCAAATTATGCATACCAAACAACACTTAATTGGAAGAATGCTATGTCTGGTGAACTTAGTGCGTTAATTAAGAATAATACATGGGTGCTTATACCAAATCCACCTAATGTCAATTTGGTTCAGTCCATGTGGTTATTTCAACATAATTGCCATGCTAACGACGGTCATGTAGGTATAACGCCAGGTTAACTGGTAGTAGTCAGCAACTCAACATTGACTGTGATGAGACTTTTAGCCTAGTTGTTAAACTAGCCACTATTCATAGTGTGCTTAACCTTGCTTTGTCTTGTCACTGGCCTATTCATCAACTTGATGTTAAAAATGTTTTTCTTAACGATCATCATCTAAGACGGTGTACATGCATTAACCACCCATTTTCGTGGACTCTCGTTTTCCAAATCATGTTTTTCTTTTAAATAGGTCTTTTTATGGTTTGAAACAAGCAACTCGTGCTTGGTTTCTCGCTTCTCTCATAGTCGATGTGATTCATCTTTATTTATCTACATATATTGTGCCGACATTGCTTATTTATTGATTTATGTGGATGATATTGTTCTCACAACGTTTTCTATAGCTTTACTACAATGTATTATATCATCGTTACATACATAGTTTAAGATGAAAGACTTGGAGGCTCTCAACTATGTTTGGGACACTTTGGTTTCTCGTGACTATACTGGGTTGTTTCTATCCCAACGGAAATATGCTCCGGAATCACTTCAGCAAGCTCATGTGAGTATCTATAAGACTGTAACTCATCACGGGGTCCCATTGATATTGAGTCCAAACTTACCCCCGAAGGTGATCCTGTTACCGACCCTACTCTTTTTCGTAGTCTTGCAGGTGGTCATTATCTTACATTTATACGACCAGATATTTATTATGATGTCAGCAGGTATGTTTATATATGCATGATCTACGAGAGCCTCACCTAGTGGCTCTCAAACGCAGTTTACGGTATGTTCGTGACATATTGGGTTTCGGGCTCTAGCTTTATGCTTCCTCCACCACCTCTCTCATTGCTTATTCTTATGCTGACTAGGCTGGTTGCCCCGCTACTCATCAATCTACATCTGAGTATGTTTATTCTTGGGACACAATCTATTATTATGCTCATCTAAGTGTCAACATACACTTTCACGTTCCAGTGCCGAAGCAGAGTATCGGGGTGTTGCCAATATAGTTTTCAAAAACTGCATGGCTTCGCAACCTTCTTAGGGAGCTACATACACCTCTATTGATAGCTATATTGTGATAACATTAATGCCATCTACCTATTTGCCAATCGTGTTCAACATCAGCGGACGAAACATATCGAGATAGATATTCGTTTTGTTCGTGAAATGGTTGTCAAGGGACAGGTTTGCGTTTTGCATGTACTATCGTATTATCAGTATACATATATCTCCGCTAAGGGGTTACCCTATGTTCTGTTTGAGACTTTCGTTCTAGTTTGTGCCTTCGAGCCCCTCCCGCTTAAACTGCGGGGGAATGTTGTATATTATATAGCCCAATATTATTAAGTTGTCATCACTATTTTAGCTTATAGGTTACTCCATTGTATCATATTGACTAATCTCGTCTAATAGATATGTGGAATCCGAAGTTTTCCATCACCAAAAAGGACTACACGGTAAGATCGTCTCGTACCAGACAAAATAAAAATAGAATTCCTAAAGATATGATCAAAACTACACATCAAGATATAGTGCTTTTAATTTTGAGGTGATAATTTCAAATGTTTGGAAAAGTGACCTGAAGTGACCGTTGTCTCAACTCTTTAACTTTTTTTTTTTTTTTTTTTTTTTTTTCAATAGACGTGGGTTGAACCAGTCGTCGTTAAGGCCCCAAGTATAAGATTTAAAAGATTTGGACTAGGCACAACAAAACTTAAAGCCCAGGTTAGATGATACAGAATGTGTGCTAAACCCATGTGTTCATAGCCCTTAAGCCAATATCAAAAAGACGTGAAGAGCCGTCTCTTATTTCATTCACAACCTCACATGAGTATAGAATTAGAAGAGATTACGTTTAGCTTACTTTTCAACAAGAAAGTGAAAACTTGACAGGAATGACTGCATTTTCTTGTTTGAGCCTTTGGAAATAAATTATTAAAAGTGCTCCGCCGATAATACGTTGTTGTTTAATGGCCATTAAAGAATATAATAAAATTGTAGTGACAACGATCACAATCATAAAAGTTGACCGCTTAGAGCATCCACTATGATGGTTTAAAAATAGGTTCAAGAAATTATGAAGAGGTTCAAAAATTTGTATACCATAGTGAAGAACCATTTTAAGTCTAGGTGGCATGAAAAGGTCTAGGATTTTGAATAGGTTTATAAATTAATGCATTACATGATCATGGGGCTTGTGGTCTAGTGGTAAAGGCTTAAGTAGTTAAGCGAGCCCAAGTGAGAGTAGTACCGGTTTGGGTGACTGACCGGGAAGTCCTCACTTGGGAACCACAAGCTCTAATGATATCAGACGAATCAGGAATAGGAGTGGGGTTATCCCCTAAGGAGAGGCTCGCGGTTGGTATCTCTGCCCGAGGATGCGACACTAACTCGAGCCAACAACTAACAACTAACATCTAACAACTAACCCGCCGTTCCAAAAAAAAAAAAAATAAAATAAAAAAAAAATAAAAAAAATGCATTACATGAGTTGACAATTTTATAAACCTATTAGAAGTTTCATCTATAGTGGGAATAGGTTTATAGTATGAAAAGGTTTGTAAATTAATGACATTTCATGAGATGACAATTTTATAAACCTTTTAAAAGGTTTATCATAGTGGATGCCCTTATAACTGAGAAAATTGTCGTATAGTTATTTGTTTGTTATTTTTATCTTATTTTAAATCCTTATATCATTTTTGCATTTAAAATAGTTAAATCAACAAACCACCAACCTTATTAACTACTTGACCTATTTATCTAAACATATTAAACGGGTCAATAATGGGTTACACGTTTTACGGAGGTGTGGGTTAGGGTTGAGTTTCTTGACACGATTAATAAATGGGTCGCGTGGGTAGAGGTTATACTAACCCTCCAACACGCGAACCCCAATAGGTCAACACGAACACGACTCCATTGCCACTCCTAATTTTTTTTCACTACTTTGAAGGATTAATCTTAGAACTTTTCCGTATTTTTTTGTTCCCTACACTTTCTTTAGAATTAGATTCAACTAACCAACTCTAACTGCTTATACAATTAAATGTTAGAAAATAGGGTTAAGAGTGTGATGGTAATCTTCGTGTGTGTTTGTTTTTCGAAAAAATGTCTTACTAGCCAGTAACAGAGGCAAAGGGGTGGATAGCGGGGTTAGCCCCGCTCAATAAGCCCAACTTCATTAATAAGTGTATTGAAATCCAAAGCCCAGCTTACAATAATTAGGTGTCAACCCTCCTAATTATCTTGGGGCAAATTAAGTAAAAAGAACTCATGTTACGAGGAAAATAAATTTCATAAACTGACTCCGGCATTCTATTTCATTCATAACGTAACAATTAAGATAATTACGTGTTTCTTTTATGTGTTTCCATCTTTTTTATTGTAACTACAATTAAATGGCTCGTATTTAGTTGTTTCACGTTGTTAGTCTTTTTTTTATCTTTTACTGTATTATCATAGATTTTTATACGGAGTAGTAAATTAACATAAGCATTCCTCTATTTAAAAATAACTGGGTTTAATGTATTTGAGATATATAGATCCATAAATCACTTGATGACCCTTAACGGTAGTTTGTTCCATTGAGAATATATTTTACTCAATGAGCTGGTTGTAAGTTTATTTCATTTTGAATATATATCATTGCTCACCATCTTTTACAGAATATAATTTTGTTATGCAATTTGAATTACATCGTGACGACTTGACAATTTGGTTGTTAAATGCGGCTCCCCTCAACTAAAAATTTTGGTTCCGCTTTTTCAACTAACCTCTTTATCTCTTACTCAATCAAAAGCGGCCCGACATTGAGTTGCTTGTTTTGTCTTTTTGAGTAAGACGCGGTCAATCATATTGTCACTTACTCAATAAGAAGTGGGTGACTTTTCTTATTACGTGTTATTGTCTCTTAAGATGTGTAATAGTCTTTTATTATCATAAATTTAGAATATATATTAAGATAATATAATTAATTGTTTACTGAGCTTTTAAATGTATGTTAAAAATATTTTGTTTTATTTTTATAAAAAAGGATTCCCATCCGTGCGTTGCTGCGGAGGGCTTGTATACGTTAATGTTATCAGTTTAATTTATGCCTGACTTTTATTGTTGTTGATTTGCGGCCGGTATTATTCTCCAAAATTAATTTTATAGCATCATGATATTCTCGATTTTCGCCAAAAATTGTTATTTTTGAAAATAAACGGAATAATTTATGTCTAAGAGTTATGGACTAAATAAAAATAACATGTTGGGGCAACATTAACTAAATCTCTCTTACGTTTTAATGATGACAAATAAACCTTCACAACACATAAAATCACAAACTTTAGCCAAAAACCAAGCCGTTCCTTAACTAGAACTGGCGCGCTGGTGACGACCCGGAGCGCCAGCAGCGCGCCAGCCGTTTTTTAAGGAACGACTCGATTTTTGAAAGTCAGTTTTCCCCTTACCCGAAAAATGTGGTTCTTTTATTACTGGTATGAATATGATAATTGAGTTATTAGGAATACTCGAAACGAGTTTTAGACTTAGAAGGATACCTAATCAAGACCTCCAGTTTTTTACAAACGTCAACTCAATTTATTTTACCAAAAGCCTTTAGCCATGGCCAAAACTATTTTTCCAAACTTAGAATATTCATACTTTAATACAACATCAAACGAAAGTATTCATATTGTAGAAACTAGAAGGGGGGGGGGGTTGAATAGTTTCCCCGCTTCTTTTTACTTGCTAAAACGTTTCGCCGTTTTTAGGTCCGGTTAATATTCTTTTGCAAACTTGTTGAATTCTACTTGTTATGTGATATCTACTTAGCTACTAACAAACATAAACAAACAAGTAATGTAAAGAGTAAGGAAAGAACACAACCAAGAGATGCGGCGATTTATAGTGGTTCGGCACGAAGCTCACTCTTCGTCCTACTCCACTACCCGAGTACCACACTCAAGAGTTATCAATCACTATATCAACACACTCCTTCAGGCGGAGCAATCCGTACACAAGCTTACACAAGGTTTAACGACACTAAGCAGAATGTCGAGTTCTAATCGTAGCTAGAGCCAATCTACTCCAAGGCCCACGTGGCCACACGAACAAGCATTCTTGTCCAACTTAGATCTTCACCCGATCCAAGCCTTCACACAAATGACACACTTGGTTCTTCACCCGAACCAAGCCTTCACACATAGACACACTTGGTTCCTTTCCCGAACCAAGCCTTCACACAAGACTTACTTGGATCATCACCCAATCCAAGCCTTCACACAATGACTCAACTAAGTCCTAACCTACACACTAGGACATCACTCTCCTCACAACAAATACATGAACTAATCTAGTTACAAGACTTCTTGGATCTTCATCTTCTTCCAAGTTCACACACATAACTCCATCCTCAACTCACACACAAGTCGGAAGTATTTACAATATTTACAAAACCTATAACCGTAACACTTGTTACGTTTATGTGTGGACACCTATAACATCTCGAATCTTCATCTACGTCGAGAGTTCTTCTCTTGCACTTTGCGGAAGAGGAAATCACTTATAAACATATACCGACATGTTATAGTGATCAAAGAATAAATAAAAATAAACCAGAAAGTTTTTGTGTGTGAAAACCTTATTTTTCTGAAAGGGAACAATTCACTATTTATAGACGACAGGAAAGAGCTGGGCGGTCACTTAAATAGGCGACGGTCCTTTATCGTTAAGGGTCCGCCGACCAGTTTGAAGGACCGTCCCAAAAGACGCTCCCATTTTTGTCTTGACGTGGTGAAAACTTATCTGGTGAAAACTCAACTGTTTGGGGGGGGGGGAATATAGCTATTACAAATTTGAATTTTGAATATATTTTCTTTATAAAACATTTCTATAAAAACACAAAAATACTTTTCTGAAAATGTTTTGTCAAACTTGAAAATGTAAGTTTAGAAGAAAATAAAATTCTTTGATCACTTTAATAAGGACGGTATAAAGTTTGTTCATACCTGAAGTGACGTTGTAGTAGCTACGTAAACGAAATGAGTTTTCTCGATTAAAAACTTATTAACCGTAACTTTACGTAACATGTCTTTATATTTTGTGATTATTAAAACACAAGAAGATTGAATAATGCGAATAACATTTTTGACATTATTTGTATTAACACATATGACCATAATCTGTGTGTACGTCTTCTCTTATCACGTAACGGGTTTACTTCCTTATTGGTTAAACTAAGTCAAGGTCTCTTTGCATAAATGCATCTTTTCCCTTTATGGGAAGTGCTTTACTTGTGATGCAAAGCACTTAGCTTGTTTGCGTCAAGATGATTATTGAATATCTCATGTGTTGCTTAATCATGTATTTTGTTGATTGATTATTTGACTTTGAGATTACTTGAAAGTATGACTTTCCTTTGCTTTCTTTATATCACCAACATTAAATGTTTCCCAAACTCCCCCAACCAAACATTCTATGTCTCCCACATTCTCAAAAAACCTCATTTATTCCAAATCATTCTTCTCCTTATTCCAACACACATTCCTCAATTTGATTGTCCCCAACATTCCCAACAAATGATTAACCACACTTTCTAAACATATTATCGCTACCTTCATCACTTTGATAATATCTCACTTCATCACAATACACTTCCTTCCCATAAGCTTGGATTCAAATTTGAAAAGTGCAAATTTATATCCTCAACATTCTCTTACATACTTTTGTACTTTTTTTCCCCTGCATTCCAACACAACCCTCTACATTCTCTTATCATCTAAAATTTTAAATTTTTTAATCAAATAAACCTTCCCCACATCCAACCTTCATCACCTCTTCTCGACCTTCACATTTCAAATTTGAATCCAAAGGCTCATTTCCATCACATCATAACAACTCACTTTCCATTTCATCACATGTGAAATTTGAACGTAAAACTATGGCTCAAATCCATCACATCACAATTACTTCTATGCCCATATTCTTTCCCTCTTAACCATGCCACTCACCAAACTAACCATGGTTAGTTTCTAACCTTATCCAACATTTGAGTTTGAATTGCAAATGTTCACTTCTTTCCCTCTTATCCACATGGTATATTCCCTTGGATATTCTTCTTGACAACTCATCTTATCCAACTCTACACTCAACCTCCAACAACTAGTTTTTGAATTTGAATTTCAAATATTGGAGGCAATCTTTTATCCGACATTTATTGTCCAATAGTTCTTATCTATCTATTTAATATTGGACAAACATCCCCAACTATCTTATAACGACTTCATAAGTTATTTTTGACAAATAGCTATTTGAGTTGGTTGACCTTATCACACTATACGTATTGGAATGATATTGGAAAGGTTAAATGTGAAGTGCACTTGGGGGTTTAACAAGACGAGGTTGATATAAAGCACGCCCGAGACTACTTTCCCTGGCGCGCTGTTGAAGTGTCGGAGCTCCAGCGACATGCCAGGTGTCTGAGTTCAATGGGCTTGGTACCCCCTCTTGTGTTGGGCATTTCTTAACCCTTGCCATTTTATTCTTTCTTCCTCACTTCTTTTCTCTCACCCCTCTAAGTCTATCATCTTGTGATCTAATCTCCTTTCTTATCATTCTTGAAAGAACACATCTCCGTAAGGGAAGATTCACAAGAACCTAATCCACTCTTGTGAATTGTGTCAAGGGTCTTCTTCTCTATACCTTTTCTACTAGAATCGAGTCTCTAGGTTAGGTTAGGCTTGGTTCAAAATAATAACCATCATTCATTTATAATGGGTGTATAAAGTCTTGTATCTTTGTGATCAAGCCTAGATTGGGGAAGATCTAGTTTGGGGTTTGATATTTCTGGTGGGGAAGTCTTTGTGGTATTAGTTGTCTTAGTGGTAAGTCGAATCATGAAATTCTTGTGGGTAGTTTCCCAAGGGCGGAATACCGTAGAGAGTAGCTCTTCTTAGTAAGCGTCGATCTTTGTGCTTATCGATAAAGTGAAGTTGTATAAGGTTTATAGTCCACCATAACGATTATACTAGAGCAAAAGTATCAGTGTCGTGCATTCGCAACTGGACGTACGGATAGTATAACCCCCCCCCAAATCCTGAACCAGTATATATCGTGGTGTCTCTTTAATCATTTTATATACTTTGGTTGTGATTGTGGTTAGTGTTATTGTTGTATAACCACTTGTTGATCTTTGATGATTGAAGTAAATAACGTTCGAAGAAGCTGAAAAGACTGTATTCACACCCCCCTTTACGGTTCTACACAACATTCTGAACAAAAAAAAGCAGGAAAAATATACAAAAACTGTAACGGTATAAAAAAATTGCAGACACATATGCACAAATCCAAGAATAGCATAAAAACAAAAAAAATGCAATCTAAATATATACACTTTATTAAAAGCACCAATAATCACACTTTTTTTTTATTCCTTTCAAGTTCTTTAAACATATACATAAAAAAGGAAACCTCTATTAGTACCGATACATAACATATACAAAGAAGATATTTATAACACATCTGCTATGCCAATTAAAACGGAAGGCGGACCACTTAATCAAAGTGTAAGCCAATCTCAACTGTTTCAAGTTTAAGCAGTACTTGACATCCTCCACCAACAGGGTATGAAGAAAAAGAATTCAAGCTTCTAGAGATCATTGAGATAAATGATGATGATGATGATGACGGTGACACTAACATCATTAACATCACAATCATCATTTAACATAATGTTCTCTCTGAGCCTGAATTAATTTTCTTCAAATCCTAAAAGTGGAGGACGTCGAGCACTACTTAAACCTGAAATGAGCAATCTTAACTCGCGGAAATGGGCTCACACTTTGATCGAGCCAATTAATGTTTTCGTTTGAAGTGAAGTGGCATATCAGATGTGCTATAAATTTCTTCTCGAAAATTGGCTCCATTTGCTGCCCACTTTCCCAGCATACCAACATCTCATTACAACTGATTATACATCGAAGACCCTAAAAAAATATAAAAAAAACACAAACACCTATAAAATGTAGTAAGAGCGCGTTATGTCCGATGCTAACTACAAAACGCTAGTAATCCCGTACTTTCATTCCCCCATTACCCGTGACAATAATACCAATTTCACCAGTACATTATAACGGAATCACTAATGTTACTAATCATCACAGTACATAATGATAATATCTTTATGTGATATGTGGAAATCCAAAGAGATCGGTACTTATACCTAACAAGTCAACTTCTTGATACTTCTCGAGAGTTGTTAACGATCTTAATAGATTCAGTGGTTATTGTTACCTACTATACTGTGAATGAACAGGTACCAAAGAAGGAAACTACTTCTGATCCTACACCATTATATATAACAGCAACAACAACATCTTCAACACCACATGCTCATACTCAAAGATCAAAGATTATATTTGGCATCAATGAGCTTGAAGAAGAAAAACTAAGGATTCATGAAGATAAATAACTTCCTCAAAGTTACTAAGCTTATGAAGACGTTATCATTTATACATGAGGAAGATTGTTAGCTTTCATAGTGACATCAAGTATGAGTATGTTGGTCAAGACTAATTAATGAAGACCTGAAAATGTATTATTGAAAGAAGTAAAAAAGAAAGGATTCACGACCAAGACTAAGACAAGAATAAAAGAGCTCAAGATAAAGGGTCACAAGGAATGACTGGAACTCAAAGACTAGCAATACTATTACACAACAAGGCTCAAGATATGAAGATTAATGTCAAACGCCAAAAAGATTACTCATTTATGCAAGATGAATGATCACCCCTTAGGGGGAGATTGTTAGCATTGAAAGTGGTGATCATTACTAGTTCATTGGCCTCGTAATAGTTTGTCATATATTAAATGTACAATAGGAATCGTTGTGCTAGTTCATCAGATAAATCGAGAACCCCTAATGGGCTTAGTCCGGTTTTCGGTCCACCACACGGCCCACGTGGCCTTGTAACAAGTATAAATACCCTCTCCATGTGTAGGTAGGGTGTGGGAGTTATCATTTGGTTCTAATACATTTCACCTACTAGTGTATATGTTTTAGTTTCTTTTCTCTCTACCTTTCTCTCTCTAAATCTCTCTTTCTTTCTCTCTCTATACACGAACAACAATTCTAAGTATGGAACTTGATACCAAATGGGATACTACATGAAGTCACATGTTGTAGTGGGTTATGCGTCAAGCATTTGGCGAAAAGAGTACATCTTTCATTTAATGCTTTCATATATATCTTCACTTTCCAATGTACTTTAATGAACAATTAATTCAACTATTCACTCTTTCATCAACTGCTTTTTGTAATTGTTTAACTCCTATGCAAAAGTGTTTTCTTATACTTTGTGAAGTTCCATCTCAATAATTCATGTCTTGACGAAGAGAGTATATATTCAATTATTGAGACTTTGTTATATCTCATTGACTCGAATGTTGTTTCCAGATTGGGTAATTTAGTCGCAGATACCGTATAACCGAGGTATCGTGAATCTTCAGATGGTCTTCGACGTCACTGAAGCTAGTTGTTGAGTGAGATTTATACAAAACTCTTTAATTTCATATCAGAGAATAAACTTAACATAGGGTATTTTCTATACTTAAATACTGTCAGAGACAACTGGGCAAACTTTTGGACCAATAATATCCCCCTATTTGAATATACAAATAACTTAAGTTAATAAATAGTGAGTGAGCATAAAAATTTTCTTACTTTCTGAGTAACAACAAAAAAAATAAAATAAGAAAAGCACTTAAATTTGATCCTTTATTTGCTGAAAAATATGCGTTTTCTGATGTAGTCCCTGAAAATTTACAGTTACAATCCCTAAAGCGTCGTAGGCACAGTCCCTGAAACATTACAAGTGCAGTCCTAAAGACTTATTGTTGCAGAAATAGCCTCTGAGGCCTTACAGAAGTAGTCCCTAAGGACTTGCAGAAGTAGTCCCTAAGGAATTGCAGAAGCAGTCCCTAAGGACTTGCATAAGCAATCTTTTAGGAGACTTGTGAACGCATTTCCTTGCATCTTTGCAAATGCAGTCACTGAAGACTTTGCAAAAACATTCCCTGATGACTTTGCAAATTTAGTCCCTAATAAGTTTGCAAATGTAGTCGCTGATGACTTTCCAAATGCAGTCCCTGATTACTTTGGGAATACAGTCCCTGATGACTTTACGAATGCATTCCTTGACAACTTTACGAATGTAGTCTCAAGTGACTTTGCAAGAACTGTCCCTGAAGACTTTCGAAGAACAGTAATTGAATACTTTGCATAATCTGTCCTTGAAGTATTTTTAAAAATTGTCCCTAATAAATATGAACTTCTTTTAAAATACCTCTTTAAATACCTCATGTTGTTCAAAGACTTCTTTTTCTTTCAGAGACATCTCTTGTCAACTTTGAGACTTCTCTTGTTGTTCAAAGACCTCTCTTATTTTTCAGACACCTCTTATCTTTCAGAGACATTCTTCGACAGAGGCATAGAGACTTGACGAGGAATCCATTTGTCTTTTAGAGAACTCATGTTTAGAGACCTCATGTTCAAAGACCTCATATTCAGAAACCTTTTCTTTCAAAGGTCTCTCTTGTTTTTCAAAGATCTATCTTATTTTTTAGAGATCTCTTGTCTTTCATAGACCTCTTATCTTTCAAAGACCTCATGTTCAAAGACCCCATTCAGAGACCTAATTTTTCAAAGACCTATTTTCTCCCATTTTTTAAGGGAATTTGGCCATAAGGTTGTTTGTGGGGGCTTTATAAGACAATTTTGTCTTAAGAATTTTTGCTTTTATAGAGGATTCGGTGTGAGGTTTTTTTAATGGATTTTGTGAGAGGATTTTTTATTTGTAGAGGTTTTTGTGAAAAGTTTTTTTTATTTTTTTTGGTGAGAGCAGTTTTTGTTTATGGACGTTTTGGTGAGAGGATTTTCGTGTAGAGGTTTGCGTGATAAGATTTTCTATGGAGGTTTTAATGATATGTAAAATGTTCTGGTGATAAGATGTAGTCAAATTTAAGTGTGATTCTCCCCCTCATAAGTTGCAAAATCAGTAGCAATTTCTGAAGTTCTCACACTTGAATTTTTACCATCTCAAATGTTTGAATTGATTTGTTTTCATCAATTCTTGAAAGTTATTAGTAATCAAAGCAGGTCTGGATTATAGTGTTTAATCCATCTACTCTAATACCACTTGTTGGTCCCAAAAATTAGGTAAAACATGAATATGTTTACACAAGATCCATTTGACAACTACTAACACCATTTGTATTTTTCAATGTGTATAATTCTTATTAGAAATGAATCAAAGAATTACAAAAGATCATTGTGGAACAATATCCTAATTGAATGACAAATGAAACTCTCCTAAACCTAAACGGAAACATGAGTTGAAGTTTATGAATTAACAACACAAGAAGACTAGCTTAGCTTAGTGTGTCCTTAGTAAAGAATCTCTTCATTTATCTTGACTGACACTCGTATATATGAGATGAGAAACTGAAGTCATATGTTGTAGTGGGATAGGTGTCAAGCATTTAGTGGAAGAGTACATCTTTCATTTAATGCTTTCATATGGAGCTTCACTTTTCAATTTACTTTAGTGAATAGTTAATAAACTATTCACTATGTTATCAACTACTTTTGTACTTGTTTGACTTTTATGCAAAAATATTTTCCTTTTACTTTTGTGAAAATACATCCCAATAATTCATTTCTTGCCTAAAAGTGTGTATGTTCGATCAGTGTGTCACACGTCGCCAAGGCGGAAATGCGAGTGTAACTTCATGGATATCATCACAACACATGGTGTCTAAATAGAGAATTTTTACATGCACATAAATAGAACAAAGTACAGACACGAAGTGTCATAACAATACCCCAAAAGAAAATGTTGGGTTGTGAAGTAACTCTACTTCTGGATGCTATACTGCTGCTAACTAGTCAAGTCTACTGCTAAGTGCAAAATCTCTACTGCTAGACAAGACTACTGCTGAGACTCTACTACTGGAAGTATACTGCTGAGACTCTGCTGCTATGTGATAAGTTTGTGTACGAATATTTGTATTTATAGTATAGATATTATGTAATATTCTATTATGTTAGAAGATCATAGTCGTGGGTAGGAAGTTGTATGTAAGCCTGTAGGGTTCCTTGGTGTATAAAAGGAGATCCTAGGGTTAGACTAGAATACGAATTATTCTAGCATTGTATTCACTTCAAGGTTGCAAAACCCTAGCACTATTCAGAGTGCTCGTATTCAATATATTGAAGTGTTTAGTTGGTGATATTATTGTGTTTGTGTTCATCTTAAGTTAATCAATAAATTCCGCATATTGATTAAGTTTGTAACAAGTCAGCTTCTATACATTGTTGTCTTGGTTTATCTAAGATAATAATACTAGATCAATTGCTCAACTGGGATCAACAAGTGGTATCAGAGCTTGTGATCTAGAAGCTGTGATCAAGAAGAACTCAAACATTCTCTCAAGTTCTGTCTGTTAACACATCTGAAGCAATGGGTGATGAAACTCATATGGTTACTGCCTCCAAGGTTCCTATGCTGAAGCAAGGTGAGTATGAGATATGGAAGATGAGGATGAGGCAATACATCCGGATGATTGACTACAAGATGTGGGATGCTATTGTCAAAGGTACTAAAACTTCAGTGACTGTTGATGGCAAGGAAGTTGGAATCAAGGGAAAGGAAGCTGATGATCTCATGAAATTGGAGATAAAAGCTCATAGTATTCTCCTGATGGGATTACCCAATGAATTTCAGGTTGACTTTGAACCCATTGATACTGCTAAGGAGCTTATGGAAGCTATTGAAACAAGATTTGGTGGCAATGATGCCACTAAGAAGGCTAGGAAAAATGCTTTGAAGCATCAATTTGAGAACTTCACTGCTATCAGTGGAGAAAATCTTGATGGTACTTACAACAGACTCCAAAAGCTTGTAAGTCATTTAAAGCTTCTTGGATACATTGTCCCTCAAGAAGATACAAATCTCAAATTTATTAGAAGCCTGTCACCTGAATGGAGCATGCAAACTGTTGTGTGGAGAAACAAAGCTGATTTTGATACAATGAGCTTGGATGATCTATACAACAACTTGAAGGCTTATGAAACTGAGTTGAAGGGTGCATCAAATTCGTCTACTTCATCATCAGCAGCTCAAAATATTGCTTTTGTTTCTACCAAAGGCAATACTTCATTAGAGGGTCACTCTGCTGCTTATGGTGTCTCTACTGTTAGCACTAGTATCTCTGCTGCTAGTTCTAATAACTTGGACACTGCAAGTGATGCTGCTCTTTGTGCATTCTTGGCTGATCTCACCACAGCTACTCAAGTTCTAAACCAAGATGCTGATCACATTGATTCTGATGATCTGGAAGAAATTGATATGAAGTGGCAAATGGCTATGCTGACTTTAAGGGCAAGAAAGTTCTTGAAAAGAACTGGAAGGCAACTTAAATATAATCCACAGGGAAACATGGGATTTGACAAGCCAAAGATGGAGTGCTTCAACTGCAATAGGAAAGGACATTTTGCCAGAGAATGCAGAGCTCCCAAGAAGAATGTTGATACAATCAAAAAGGCTCCAGAAGAGTCAAAGCCAACTACTGCTTTGGTGTCTTGTGATGGTTTGGGAGATTATGATTGGAGTGACTTGGCACAAGAAGAACCAAACCATGGCCTGCTTGCAGTGACAACTACAGGGCATAACTTTGCTCTAATGGCTTATGCTTCTTCATCATCTGGCTCAGATTCTGAGGTATCACATGAATCTAATGAATCTTCTTATTCTTTTAAATCATGTGCTGACACTATAGAAGAACTTAAGGTTAGGAATGAGAGTTTGCTAAAAGAAGTTGAGTTTGTGAGACTTGATAACATAGGTTATAAAGTAGGTATTGAAAATGTTGAAAGAAAACTTGACTATATGAAAGAATGTGAGATTGAGTATG
>LBNU01018292.1:18586-32205 GCA_014162995.1 Artemisia annua | reverse complement strand
CTGGACTATGGGTACAATTTTATGAACACCAAAATTTTCATTGACAATAACAGTACATTATGCATCATCAAAAATACTGTTTTTCATTCTAAAACAAAACATATTGAGATAAGACATCATTTTATCAGAGATTGCTATGAAAAGAAATTAATTCAAGTTGTTAAAATTCATACTGATCTAAATGTTGCTGATCTACTTACTAAACACTTCGATGTGGGTAGATTTCAGTTTTTAGTTGCAAGTATTGGTATGAGAAATCTTTGAAAAACTTATCTCATTGTGTTTTTGTAAAGTTTTGTAAAAGTATTTTGCACTGTTATTGGTCTTCAAAGGTTGTTTCTACTGCTGATTATACTCTGCTGCTCATACTCTACTCTACTGCTAGAGTATGACTTAGCAGTATAGTGTTCTGTTTGTGTTTGTGTTTTGGACTAATCTTTTGCAGGAAAGTTCAAGTGTTAATTATGTTCTTTAGAGCTAATGTACATTCAAAGATTGCACTGAAGTTAAAGAAGAACATAAATACTTCATTAATTCTTCAAAGGATGGCCATTACAAGCTATTCAAAAGACATCATCAAGCAAAAGAAGGTTACTACAAGCTATCAAAACACAAAAGACAACATTCACACAACCCTAACATCTATTTCATGGGACGTTTTCCTTTGGCCTTGGAGTCTTTCTTCTCTTGTTCTTGGGCAGCATTGGAAAGAGCATCTCTCAAGGATTGGGAATCTGGCATGGTTCTGTTTCTTCCCATGGACTGAGTTGCAACATTCCACACTCTTGGATAAGCTAAGCCTATCACAACTCCATGTGATCTAGAAGGTCCTTCTGCTTGTGGATATTGAGTCTTAGGAGGAGGAACTGGTGCTTCTGGTTGTGAAGATTGAGTCTTAGGAGGAGGAACTGGTGCTTCTGGTTGTGAAGATTGAGTCTTAGGAGGAGGAACTGGTGCTTCTGGTTGTGAAGGTTCTGATTGCAAAATTCCAAATGTTTTCTCAAAGCTTTTACCAAAGCTTTTGGGATTTCTTCAGCCAATTGTGATGGTTGTGCTACATATTGTAGATGAGATGGTTGTGGTGCTTGTGGAGGATAAGCTGGTTGTGGTGACTGGTACTCTCTGTGCCAAGGTAGATACCTTTCATTGATGTCATGCTTAAATTTTCTGGCTTGTTCCTTGGTTCTTCTACCAAATTTGGGTGGTCGATAAGATGGTAGATATGGTGAAAAAGGTGGATGATTTGATTCTGAGTCTGAAGAGTCTGAAGAGATGTTGATTATTTCTCTGTTGTCAGACATTATGCTTATTATGGAAAATATTGAAGATTTTGATTACGTTTTTGTGGTGTTTTTGGAAGTGATTAGGGTTTGCTTAGAAAATCAATTGGATTTGATCCCCTTTTATTGAGGATCAATTGGGTGTTATGGTAATTAATGAGGAGTTGGTGATTGGAATTCAAATTTTGGTAACTGCCTATTATTGAAGAGATTTGGTTCGATTATTGACTTTTTGTCCAAGAAAAGTCAAACTACTGCTTGGTTCTATAAGCAGTAGTCAACTCTGCTGCTAGTTGTGTGACTCTGCTGCTGGGTGTCTGCTGCTACAACTTAAAGTCTAGGGACGGTTATGTAACTTCCACTAAGCAGTTTATAACCTAATTGAATCACTTTTTCTTTACACATTACCCACGAATTGAAGTTTAGAAACCAACCCACTCTCCATTATCATCCAAATTCCAAATCCCCAAATTTTAAGAACCCTAAATCATGGATATTGATCGAACATGGGCAAAAAGTCATAACATTGTGGCCGAACTTGACACAGATGTTATACCTGCAGAATTCACAGAAATGGCAAACTTTCTTAATGCTACATCCCTTAGGTATGCATTAACTGTGAATCCTACCATCTATGCTGCTCACATCAAACAGTTTTGGCATACTGCCAAAGTCAAAACTTTGAAAGGGGAACTATGTGTGAGGGCTTTTGTTGATGATCAAAAAGTAATAGTTTCTGAAGCCACTATTAGAACAACTTTGCTCTTTGATGATGAAGAAGGAACAAAGTGTCTTGCAAGGAATGAACTTTTTGAAGGACTGGCAGAACTGGGCTATAAGAAGAAAGACAATGGTTTAAAATTTCAAAAAGGTCTTTTCTCAACTCCATGGAAATTTTTAGCCCATACTTTATTACATTGTTTGAGTCCAAAAACAACTGGGTGGAATGAGGTTAATACAACCATAGCATCTGCTATGATTTGTTTAAGCAAAGGAGACCCATTTAACTTTTCAAACATGATTTTTGAAGGAATTGTTTTGAGTGTTAAAGAAAAAGGAAAATCCTTGCTTTATCCAAGGTTTATCCAACTGTTTGTCAATGATCAGATTGAAACAACAAGATCCCATAAAGCTATTTATAAATCTCCAATAATGGGATCTTTGTCTTTTAGTTTCTTGGTCAAGGTCAACAAAGAATTTTCTGGTACAGTTACACCACTTACTCCTTATATGGTGGAACTTATTGAAAACAATCAGGGTGAAGGATCAGGAACTCCCACTGATTCCCAACACACACCCACTTCTGAATCACCATATCAATCACCATTAAAGACCTATAAACGTAGGAAAGCCTCAAAGAACACTGAGTTACCCCAGACCAATGTTAGGATGGATAATGTACCAGATGGGGCTGTCACAGGTGATGGAGGTGACATGTTGGTGAGGGCTAACACTACTGCTACTAGCTTAGCAGCAGAGCAGGTCAGTGTTATCATAACTAAGACCCAATCCAAGGCAACATCTAATGTGAATGATTCTCATGAGTCAAACACAGGTGATGGATTCCCTAGCCACATGGAAAACATAGGGGGCTCAGGTGATCAAACTGGGTTTGATACTGAGTTTGTGTCCCAAGACTCACCTCTCAGGGAAGGTCACACATCCCGAAGTGAGGAGGACAAAATTGAACAAATTGAATTGATGGCACCACCCCTTGTACAAAATGTCAATGTCAATGATTCACCTCTCGGACCAGGTAACACAGGTCGAAGTGATGAGGCTAGTCTGGAACAAATCAAAGTATTGATGGATAAATGTACCACTTTGGAAACCAAGTGTTAAACCTTGGAAACTAAAGTACATGCTCTTGAAAGTCTAACATTTGCACAGGCAACCATGATCACTACGTTAAAGCAACAAATGGAGTTATTGCAGACAAAGTTTTCTTCTACTAACACTGCTGCTGGTTTGGGAGAGGATGCTTCCAAACAGGGGAGGAATGGCACAAGTTCAGGGGAGGAAATTAGGGGTACTAAAAATGTTGCTGATGTTGTGATTATGAGTAAGGATGATTTGGTTGCTGGGGTTGAAGTTCAAACTATGATTAATGTTGACTCTGCTGCTTTGAATTCTGCTGCTGATATTCAAATTGTTGCTGAGACTACTGCTAGTGATGACTATACTGCTGCTCTAGACTCTGCTGCTAAAGAGACTACTGCTGGTGAACCCTTTAGTGATTCTACTGCTCAACAATACTCTGCTGCTGGATCAGGTGAGAACTCTGTTGCAAATGCTTTGTTAATGCTTCAAGAGAAATCTCCAACTGAACATACATCACAACCACCTCAACCAGAAGCAATCAAACCTACATCATCTCAACCAACATCACTTTCACAACCAACCCATGTGTCACAATTACCCACAAAAGGAGTGTTGATTAAAGAACCTTCACAAACAATTCCAAAGGCAAAACCTGTTGCTTCAAGCACTGATAAAGGAAAAGGAAAGATAGTTGAAGAAGCTGTTCCTGATTCTAGTGATGAAGAAGAAGAGTATAAGAAATTGCCTAAGGAGTATTGGCCTAGGGAGAAGCTTGTGGAGGCTGATAGAGTTTTGGCTATACAGGTTGCTATGGATGACATAGAAATACAAGGTGAAGATGTTAATGCTGAACAAGCTAGGCTGCTAGCAGAACATGAAGTTCTTGAAGCTTTGAAATCCAGAAGAAGTAAAGAGGATGAGTCAAAGTCAAACAATTCAGAGGAATGGGACATGATGCAGTTAGGCTTCACTATTATTCTGGGTATAAGAGAAACAAAATGTTTATTGAAATAGGTTCAAAAGAAGAGGCTGAATGGAAAAAGAAGCATGATGAGCATATGGCAGCTAGTAAAGAAAGGGCCAAGAAATCAAGAATTGAAGGATCCAAGACTACTGAATTACCTGGAAATATTGATGAATCACATCACAAGACTACTGATAAGATTGATGATAGATTTTTGGTGGTTGAACCAGATGATATGTTTGTTGAGCCACTTCAAGCTAGACATCCAATTGAAGATTGGGAAATTGCACAAGATGATTTTGGTGAGGCTTGGAAAGTTATCAGAGTTGGAGGTGATGTTGAAATATACAGGGATTTTGAAGATCTTGTAAGATCTTGTGATAGAACAGATCTGAATACTCTATGGAGCTTGACACAAGCTATGTTTAAAAATAAAGATCCAGTAAGTGTGAAAGCTATGGAGTTATGGGTACATTTCCAAAGATTGTATAATCCAGACCCAAGTGACAGATACTGGAGGTTTGAAGCAGATAATATGTCTACATTATGGAAGCATTATAGCTCAAGTGATGTTCATCATATATCTACTCAGGCTGGAGTTGATGTTTTCATGCTTACAGAAAAGGATTATCCATTAAAAGCTAGAGTTCTTACTGTAATGATTGCTTCTAAGCTTAGATGTGAAGAAGTAACTCCTCATCTCAAGACTTACTTGACAGAATAGTGCAACAGAATTCTAGAGAGAGTGAGAAGCTGAGAAGAAGATAGAGTGTTTGGAAGCATCCTCNTCAAGTGATGTTCATCATATATCTACTCAGGCTGGAGTTGATGTTTTCATGCTTACAGAAAAGGATTATCCATTAAAAGCTAGAGTTCTTACTGTAATGATTGCTTCTAAGCTTAGATGTGAAGAAGTAACTCCTCATCTCAAGACTTACTTGACAGAATAGTGCAACAGAATTCTAGAGAGAGTGAGAAGCTGAGGAGAAGATAGAAGTGTTTGGAAGCATCCTCCTGGTGTTTGTTTAAGCTTGTAAGAAACTTGCATATTTTCAGGGAAAATATCAAGTTTAGTGGAGGATTGTTGGGTTTTGAAGTAACTCTACTTCTGGGTGCTACACTGCTGCTAGTTAGTCAAGTCTGCTGCTAGTGTAAAATCTCTACTGCCAGTCAAGACTACTGCTGAGACTCTACTGCTGGAATAATACTGCTAAGACTCTGCTGCTTATGTGATAAGTTTATGTACGAATGTTTGTATTTATAGTATAGATATTATGTAATATTCCTTAATGTTAGAAGATCATTGTCTTGGGTAGGAAGTCGTTTGTAAGCCTGTAGGGTTCCTTGGTATATAAAAGGAGATCCTAGGGTTAGACTAGAATACGTATTATTCTAGCATCATATTCACTTCAAGGTTGCAAAACCCTAGCACTATTCAGGGTGCTCGTATTCAATATATTGAAGTGTTTAAGTTGTGATATAATTGTGTTTGTGTTCCTCTTAAGTTAATCAGTAAATTCCGCGTATTGATTAAGTTTGTTACAAGTCAGCTTCTATACATTATTGTCTTGGTTTATCTAAGATAGTAATTCTAGATCAATTGCTCAACAGGGATCAACATAAAGAAAAGACCCAAAAGTAAGGATATTAAAGAAGGTGGGTAGTCAGGCAGGTCCACCTATGTTCCTAAATATCAAAGGAAAGAATCTAGTTGCAAAGCTGAGCGGGGTTCAAGGTTTAACATCAGGCGAAGCTCAAAAAGTGTAAGTATCTAATTTGTTTAAACGGTATCAAACGGTATCCTGGCTGAAATTGTGGTACTAATGGTTGAAAAGAAATACTCAATGCTAAGAGGTATCATGACTTAAACGGTTGCACTTATGACCTCAGATGCTTGAATCAATTCCAACATATGTTGAGAAAATTCCTTCTTGTTCACAAGGTAAGGTCGAGTATCAATGATCGTTAGACAGNTATCAAACGGTATCCTGGCTGAAATTGTGGTACTAATGGTTGAAAAGAAATACTCAATGCTAAGAGGTATCATGACTTAAACGGTTGCACTTATGACCTCAGATGCTTGAATCAATTCCAACATATGTTGAGAAAATTCCTTCTTGTTCACAAGGTAAGGTCGAGTATCAATGATCGTTAGACAGGCTAAGAACTCTTGATATTCCGGTACAGAAGTCGGGTCACATAAAAGAAATGAGTTGTGAGCATGTGTTGTCTAGAACTCTTAGAAGGTAGGATATCATAAGGATGCGGGTATATTGACAGCCTAGTTCGACATTTACACTCCAATCAGAGAATCTAATCGCATGGAACGAGTGGGGTAACTTACTCAGTGATGAAACAGTATCAAGGCTAGGTAGGTTGTCATCTAGAATCTCAGGCGAAGGTGTGGGATCCACTTCCAGGGTTTGGTTTACTTTCAAAGGGAAACATTGGTCATTTTGTTTATGAAGTAATAATGTAAAAACATTTTCGTGAAGGTAAATGGTTCACATGGTGAGTGTAAAATACTTAATAAAATAGTTTGTAGAACCGCTTGTAAAGCGATGGAGAACGATTTATCATTTATAAAATAATAACAAAATCATGTAAAATACTTAATAAAATAGTTTGTAGGACAGCTTGTAGAGTGATGGAGAATGATTCATCATTCATGAAATAATAACAAAATCATAGTTTAATCGGTTATATACTAGCAAGATGAAGGTCGGGTTACACAATAACTTGGGAGACGATTCATAAGACAATGCATAGAGTAATAAGTAAATCATTTGTGATTCATGAAATATTGGAAAAGCGGTAGCTTACTTAGTGATTTAGTAGCAAAACGATTCATCGGGTGGCAGAAAAATAGTTTTGAAAAGTAATAACAAAATAAATTGTAAGACAACAATAATAACATAGTTTTGTTTTTGGAATAAAACAATGGCTAATCAGCTAACGAGAGGGTAAAACAATTTACAAAATTGTACTAAAACAGCCAGAATAAATGCGTCATAGCTTACGAACTTTTTATGAAATTACTCGTTGGTTTATGAAATAGTAGTAAAGTAGCGAATCGGTTCACTACTTAATAATGGGAGGGCTTGGGCAATGGGTTGTAAAACAATTTATTGGGCAGCAAGAAAATAATTTAGCATTTATAATACAGTAACAAGCTTTAATTTGTAATATACTAATAGAGTAGTAAAACACTTTATTGGAAACATTTTGATTATTTAAAATACTTAGTTTATTAAAACTACCTTGTAAAAATATAAAATAGTAGTTGACATTAAGAATTTAATTTATTGTTTATAAAATGGTGGTAACGTCGAAATCTTAGTTTTCCAAATATAGTAGTAAAACATCTTGTAGGTTGACCATAAAACGGTCGGTAAAGCAATTGAAAGCGGTTTGTGTGAATTTGTGTGTAGTGTAAAAATAATAGAATGTGGAATAGTGTAGTAAGAGGGTTTAATTACTTACAGAAAAGTTCTATATAAATCGCTTAGGGTAAGGAAATTTAAAGTGAAATAATGGGATGACAAATAGGTTATGATATGTAGAAATAGCATAATAATATTTGACACGTCGGTTAGCAAATGTTTACAAATAGTGAAATTATAGGTGCAGTTGAAATATGATGGTTCGTAAAAGTTGAAAAAGAAGGGTATTGCTTAAGTGCGTAAATAACCAAAAATGAGATGAGTCAAAATATGAGAGTAAAAATGCGGTGAGTTACGGATATAAGTAAGAATGAGATAAGTATGTACGAAATTAAGATAATGATTTGAAACTCTTTATATCGCGGCTAACATGCCCCATTAGTGGTGACTTTTAAAACGAAAATGTTTGAAAGTAAAATATGTTTAAGATTTGAAAAAGGATCAACAACGCTAGTGAGTGTGCTATAATGACGACTTGTGGGTTATGGGCCCACGGTTAAAGTGTAAAGTTTAAATACGGAAAAGTTGAGTAGGTAAAAAATGAAGTAATTGATATCGGTTTAACGAAAATTAGTAAATCCAACTCATAATGAAAAGTGTAAACATATAGATAATGCGTAAGTATAATGAATAGGTTTAATATANGATCAACAACGCTAGTGAGTGTGCTATAATGACGACTTGTGGGTTATGGGCCCACGGTTAAAGTGTAAAGTTTAAATACGGAAAAGTTGAGTAGGTAAAAAATGAAGTAATTGATATCGGTTTAACGAAAATTAGTAAATCCAACTCATAATGAAAAGTGTAAACATATAGATAATGCGTAAGTATAATGAATAGGTTTAATATACCATACGACGCCTGTTTTAACCAAATAAAACGGATGAAACCAAGTGGATGTAAAAAGGGCAAATGGCGTGGATCCCTGGTTAAGGTGTAAAGGTGTGAAACGGTTGATGATCATTCGGGTTAAATGGTTAACGATCCATGGGTTGTACAAAAGTTCTGACCAACAGAATTCGAATCGCCTAAAACAACATCAGCTTTGAAACATGAACATTAGGACGAACCTCTAACATGGTCAATACAAGTAACTCCACTTACAAACTTAAGGTCCATGTTTCCTCATGAATGCTATTATCTCGTCTACATTCTCCAATATCCACTTCATATGATCAAATAATCAAAAAATCAATTCCAATCAATGGGTTACTTCCCAAGGCAACTAAGGGTTGTCGTCCAACTCATTGGTTTATATGTGGTGTATACAAGCTTCCTTACAAATGGAGGGGTTGGGGAAAGGTGAGGCATAAGGCAATACCAGAGTGCTCAGGTTTTCAAAATTTGCTTTCAAATAGTATTCCCAAATGGTGTTACCAAAATGATATGTTCAAAGTAGTGCATTTTCAAAATAGAGTGCTCAAAAGAATGTACATCAAATAGTTCTAAATATAGTGTAACAATATTGTATCCAAAATAGTTTTCGAATTTGTATGCCGATACGATTCGTATTGGAAATAGTGAAACAAATGTTGACTTTCCAAAATAGTAATCCAAATAGTTTCTCAAGTTAGTGTACCCAAAGTAACATACCCCTAAATTAGTTTTCAAGTAGTATATTAATATAACACGTCTTCAACTGAAGAAGCCAAGGTTTAACGTTCAAAATGGTACTCAGAATAGTACATTAAAATAGTGTGCCCAATATGGCGTGGCCAAAAATAGTTTTTCCCGAAATAACGTTTTCAAACGATCTTATCAATCTGTATACACATATATATATGTATATATATATATATAGCGATTATGGGATTTATCCTACTGTAAGATGGAAATAAAATTTGTGCTATAATATACCGGGTGCCACCCCGTAGTTATTGAGCCCCTAGCGTCTCCCTTAAATCCTTTTAATAATACTATATTTTTAAAAAATGATATAACCCGGCTAAGTATCTCAGCCGATCTATTATTTATTAGTATTATAATTTTGCGAGACTGAATAAATGAAATTATATTAGAAAATAATTTTTTCTTTTTAATAGAAAAGTTTTAGATGCTAATATAAAAGCCCATAGAAGGTAAAGTTTGGTCCTCTTTAAAGCCTTCATCGAGGGTACCTCAATGGTTTTAGTCTTTTTTTATTGGGTTATCCCACAAATAAATTGCTTCCCATTCGTCAAATATAATAAAGATGTTATAGGTTTTATAATACCCCGATGAGTAAAGTTTCTTTTACTTCCTTTATTTGGAGAGAATCTTTTTGCTTGAGAAATTTGGACACATCAATGGATACACCTAAATTATTTTGAGTTGTTAAATTTGTTTAATATTTCGTTTGTATGAAAAAATAAACGTATCGTAGACCGCTGTTACGATGTTTTTACTGACAAAAGTGGTAGGTTAATATACGGAAGCTTAAAGACACACTGCAGTAAAGGTCCCCCTCTGATATTAGTAGTAGTGTTAAATAAGGGATTAAGGTATATTCTTGTCTCAGAAAGCTGTGTGCTAGACTGGTTGCGCGCCTTCCATTTGTAGATGTTCTCCTGAGAACGGCTCTTGTGCGTGTGGATCCTTAACCGATTACAAACCCTTCAAAACGCATAGTCTGTTAGTTTTGTGCTTCGGATATGATCCATTCCTACTTTAAGAGGAAATCTTCCAGAAATCGTTGGTGTGTTAAGGAGGTTCTCTGGCAATTAGTTTGCAGAGAATTACTAAGGCAAAAATAAGAAAGAAAAGTGAAAAAAAATATCAAAGAAAAGAAAAAAGAAAGAAAGAATAAGATGTTTATGTGGAAGATTTTTAAAATGGATTAATGAAAATTCCTAGTTTTAAGAAACTAAAAGTTTGGTCCGCGCGTTGAAGGTTGCCAATGTTTTTTACGATTCCTAGATCGAACGCATGAAAGGTTGCAACTGAAATGTACTCGCCCTATGTCTAATTTTGAATGTAAATCCCAAAGCCTTCTTGTATGTAATCCATATCCTTTTGAAATGACCACAATTTTCTCAAGCAATCCCTTCTTTCAAGGGAAAATCGATAACTACCTTAGAGTATGGAAATTGTTATCTTTATCGGCCCCCCTAAAACAGAAACGAGAAATGCTATGAAGAAATTATTTTTTTCTTCTAGTAAATTACAATATATAATATAGTAGAATAAAAAGAATCCTCACACTATGGAAAGAGTGTGAAACAAGCGGCATTGGATAAAGTCATCCAGCGATAGTATAAACCGACTAGTGACTTTTCCTATGGTTCCCGGTTTATAGCCGTTTGGCATCCCTACATAAATATATAGATGTAACAATTATTCGTTTTTTTCCTAGTGTGGGAAGCTTTTGTGGGATTCGACGAGGGGAATTTTGTGCCGGTCACCTGTTTTTTGCGCTCAGAATAAAAATGTATGGGTTGCTCAGATCATAAGTTCTTACTCCTTGCAAACCTATTTAAAAGTTTATGTGCCTTTATCGTAAACGTACCCAAATATTGAAAGTCAAGCAACCAACCGTCCAAATAAAAAACAAATTTCAAAAACAAAAACAGGCAGAGACCATTTCAAAACCACAACGAAATCAAATTTTATGAATTCAAGAAATCCAAATTTAAATGAAGCCAAAACCAAATATAAATATTGATGACATACAAAGTAGAGATGCTAAAATATCACAAGTTGAACTTGTTATAGATTAACACCGAATGGCAAAAAATCAAAATCGATAACCTAGTGTGGCGTGTCTCTAAAATGGGGATAAATTCGAAATGAAATATTCGCAGTTTTAATCCTTTTCTTGAAAAGGTTTTTTGCTACTTTTCAAAAAGTTTTTAGTTAAGGATGTAGAGAGGTATGTGGAAATCGATATATTAATACAGCTTTGATCCTGAAGGCTCGCTGGCGGTGGAAATTTGTTCACTCGACCAAATCAGTTGAACGAAATCAGATGTGACGAACAATTTAGACGCTCGTCTGCAGAGACATAGTCAATACCTCTGAGTAACCTGGGGGGAGTGCATTGAACAATCGAAAGTGTTGTCTGATTTCTAATACACATACTTTTTCGTGTTATAAGATGATATGCCCTGATGCCAGTGTGTATAGTTTGTGCTATAAAAGTGACAATAATCATATAGCATTATTCACAAAAATATAATCGATGAAAAACGTCCCAAAAGAATAGAATCTACGTGATCTCTTTTATTATAGTTATTAGGATGTACCCGCTCGCCGCCACAGGAGATATGATTTGCAGCAATTCAAGTATAATTTCCGTCAAAGAATGGAATGACCTCAAACCCAAGTAGAAGTCCCACTTAAGCACGACAGCACTCCCACTGAAGATTGTGAAGATGCCTATAGAAAGCAAGATAGTGATCCTATAAGGTTTGTCAATGTACGCTGAAACTTTTCTAAGCTTCCCAAGTGAAAGTTACGAGCCCCGAACGTTTATATGTTTATGTTTTTATACATTACTTCATAAGCTTCATGAATTATCCGGACTTATGTGAAAGAATAATCAATCGTAAATCCGCTAGATTAAAACAGATAATAAATTTGTCATCTGCTATCTTATATAAAAATCGATTTAGAAACCTGCCGCGTAGTACCCTCAAATTCGACGCAAAACTCAAAATAATAGATGTGATGTTACCACACAATGTATATATAAGTCGTCAATTCCCGAAAAGACTATTTTTGAAAAGGAGCTCGTTGCGGCTGCATATTTCATAAACTTCACCGTTAATGAATTTAACAAGGACCTTAAAGTTAATTTTTTTAAAAAGATCATCGAGATTTTTAGTAGATAGACAATATAGATAGTAAAAGTTGGTTGAGCATTCATACTATCAATTCTACCAATCACAGGCAATATTCATCAAATATGCAATTACATAGAAGTAATGGTATCTTCTTGAAAGGGTATTATATGAATAAGATATTACAACAAACGGCGCAGGCATACACCTCCGCGAGCTTCTCGCCTGGAGTGAAAAAGCGCAACCCCGCTCTTTTGGTCATAAAGGAGCTTCAAATAGAAGAGTCTAGGTGTTTACTATTAAATTTTTATGCTTTAATTTTTAGCGGCTTTTGAATCATATTTGTACCCAAGTTTCTCTTATATAATCTCTGTCTCCTGAATGTTAACAATTTTCTAATGTTTTATACACATGCACTAATTTCCCTGAAGTCACATTAAGTTATATCAGCCTGGAATAGTCTTGAGCATTTTCTACGTTGGGATGTGCTATACAATCTCGATTGTTAATTATCTTATCTATGGTCAACCTTAAAGGCTTACTAAGAAACACGGTTTTACTTGACAATGTCTTAGATTATAAAATATTACTTACATTGACATATTTATATGAAAATCATTTCTATATTGTTTACCCATACTTGATCAACACAAAGATAGTGCGGAATTATACGTTGCCTCAAGAGATATAAGGTTTTTCGTTTCTATTTAGGTCCCCGCAAATGACCCAAAAATGACCTAGTCTTCTCTCTAGTCGGACATAGTTACTCCTCGCGCGAAGTCTCAAAATATATGCAGCGGAAAGATGTAACACCTGAGATAAATGCTAAAGTAACACAAAGGTTGAGTGAATCCATAGGTTTAAAGTAAAGTAAATTGATCACCATATTCCAAGTTTAATAGAGGCTACGATGTTATACGCCCGAAAGGGGCTACGTTGTTCATACGCCCTAAAATACACTGCATAAGTCATGACACAAAGCTTAACAAACAACACCAGTAACAACTGTACTGAAAAATAAGTCCGACATAACCACGAAATTAATTTACAAATCCCCTAAACGCTAGGTACTGCAAATACCTAGCCAACCTCAAAATATAGTTACACCACAATTTGCCTTCCAGCAAAAGGAGTGGGAGGGTCAATTTCCTATAGGCCTAGATACTATAATTCAGTTCACTCCACAAGTGATTAATGGCTCATGATCTGAGGGACTTAAAGTGGCCAAACATCGTACTTAGTGCTTTATCTAACAAATGGCTACTGCTTCACTCAGTCCGGCATATATAAGTTTCCAGCTTCAATAAACAGTTTTCAAACATTGTGATCATAGTAACAGAGCATGTAAATCCAC
>LBNU01018291.1:82664-106443 GCA_014162995.1 Artemisia annua | reverse complement strand
TTTGAACTGTTCTAATAAAGTGCTTTATCACTTTATAAGTCAAACTTTCCTTATTTGATTGGTAAATTATTTAGTTTAATCGAGCTTAGCTTATTAGATAAAGGCTACTTTCTTCTTAGTTGTTCTATATGATATAATACTAAAGTTTGGTGAATGACAATGTAGATAATGATATCTTGTGAATATGAGTAATACTAGTAACCAACATATATGATGACCAGAATAAATAATTTGGTGAGTACGCCAATCTTTTTAGGAAGAATTTGTAAAGTATGATGACCTCCTAATCCAGTAACCCATTATATATATAAAACCATAAGTGAATTTGTAAAGTGAGTCATTAAAAGACTATCGTACCCTTATGTGCAAGTAAAATAAGTAACTTTAACGGTCCAATTTAATGTCCGTTTGGTCAAATGACCGTGGGTGTGAAGGGTTTCCGAGTTAGGGGCTATTTGTGCAAAAAAATTCAAATGACCAAAGCCGAAAGTTAATGCAAACTACAGGGATAAGTCAATCATGTGGTCAAGTTTGTACAGACATAGCTCAATTGCCTTGATTACCATTCATTCAACAACTTGCAGATTGTTCAGAAGAAGACAATAAATGCTATCAACAATTGATGAATTCCAGCCACCTATAAGTCAATATCTATAATTTTCTTCCAGTTCATTTCATTCAAAACACCTAACCATTCATTCAGATTCAAAGAGCTCCCAGTTTACCATAAGATAATGGCGGAAGTCATTGCTTCTACCCTCATTGAAGCCGTTTTTCAGAAGCTGGCCAATGAAGCCGTTAAGCAAGTTGTTCGAGCAAAGGGAATTCATTCTGAGCTGAAGAAACTAGCGAGGACTTTGTCCAGGATCCAAGCACTGCTGAATGATGCTTGGAATAAAGAAATAACTAATGAAGCTGTTCAAGTATGGCTCAATGATCTCCAACATCTGGCTTANAGCATCGTGCCCATTGTTGGTATGGGTGGTTTGGGTAAAACCACTCTAGCTAGGCTTTTGTATGACGAGAAGCAAGTTAAGGATCATTTCGAACTCAAGTCATGGGTATGTGTTTCAGATGAGTGGGATAGCTTCCAAATAAGTAAAATTATTTTCCAATCTGTGAGTGGGGAAGATAAGAAATTTGAAGATTTAAATCTTCTTCAAGTGGCTCTTAGAGATCAACTTAGGGATAAACGGTTTCTACTAGTTTTAGATGACGTTTGGAGTGAAAGCCGTGAGGATTGGGAAACCTTAGTACGTCCATTTCATGCATGCTCTTGCGGAAGTAAAATTATCATGACAACTCGGACGGAGCAATTGCTGAAAAAGTTGGGTTATGATAATTCAGACCGTCTGCAACATTTATCCCAAGATGATGCTGTGTCTTTATTCGCTCAACATGCTTTGGGTGCAAATAATTTTGACTCCCATCCAACATTTAAAGCACATGGTGAAGGCATTGTCAAAAAATGTGCTGGTTTGCCTCTGGCTTTAATAGCACTTGGAGGGTTAATGAGGACAAAAAGGGATGCGCTCGAATGGAAGGAAATAGTGGATAGTGAGATATGGAGGTTAAAAGAGGGGGATGAAATTATTCCGGCTCTTAGACTAAGCTACCGTGAACTTCCTGCCGATTTGAAGCAGCTCTTTGCATATTGCTCCTTGTTCGCAAAGGACTATGCATTTGACAAGGAAGACGTGGTTCTGCTCTGGATGGCAGAAGGATTTTTGCACCGAGTACGTCTAAGCAAGTCAACTGTAGAACGTTTGGGTCACAAATGCTTTGATGAGTTGTTGTCACGGTCATTTTTTCAACACTCACCTAATGACAAGTCTTTGTTTGTTATGCATGATCTCATGAATGATTTGGCCACATCTGTTGCTGGAGATTTCTTTTTCAGGCTAGAGAAGGAAATGGGAAAGAATGTTAGGAAACAAAATTTAGATAAGTGTCGTCATATGTCTTTTGTTTGTGAAGAATATGTAGCTTACAAGAAGTTTGAGGGGATCGAAGGAGCTAATGGTTTGAGAACATTATTGTCCGTAGGGGTGAAAGAGTCATGGCAACAAAACTACTTGTCGAATAAGGTTCTGGTTGACCTACTCCCTGAGTTGCAATTCTTAAGGGTTTTAAGTTTGAGTGGATATGAGATAAGCGAGGTTCCAGAGTCCATTGGTGAATTAAAGCATTTACGCTATCTCAATTTATCTCAAACTAAAATCACACATTTTCCAGAAAATGTTTGTGATCTCTATAACTTAGAGACACTAATCCTTTTTGGTTGTTCTTGTTTAACTAAGTTGCCCAACAACTTCATAAAGTTTAAAAGTTTGCGGCATCTAGACATTAGAGATACGCCGCTTTTAAAAGACATGCCTGCAGGGGCAGCTAAGTTGAAAAACCTGCAAACTCTTTCAAAAATCATTATTGGAGGAGAAAATGATTTTTCGATAACCCAACTTAAAGATTTTGAGAATCTTCATGGGAAAGTTTCCATTGACGGCCTGGAAAAAGTAAAAAACGCAACGGAAGCACGAGAAGCAGACTTATCACAAAAGAGGTTTACTGAGTTAGAGGTTAAATGGAGTGACGTATCATATGCTTCCCGAAAGGAGACTACTGATAACGATGTCCTTGACGCATTGAAGCCATATAATGATTGTTTGAAGAGGCTAGGCATTGTGAACTATCTGGGTTTAGAGTTTCCGAAATGGGTTGGGGAACCTTCTTACCATAAGTTGGCTCGTGTGTCTATACATGGCTGTAAAAAGTGTACATCTCTACCACCACTCGGGCAACTACCGTCACTTAAGAGGTTATCTATCCAAGACATGGATGATGTGAAAGATGTTGGTTTAGAGTTTCTTGGGACTGGTGTTGCATTTCCTTCACTTGAAATTCTAGAGTTTAATGGTATGCCTAGTTGGGAGGTTTGGTCAGCATATAGTAAAAGTGGGGTTGGAGGTTCTGTGTTTCCATGCCTGAAAACGCTCTGCATTATAAATTGTCCAAATTTGGTTGATGTCTCACTTAAAGCACCGCTACTTTCATTGAGGGGTTTGAAAATACATAAATGTTGTGTTGGTTTGTTGAGAAGTCTGGTGCACGCAGCTCCATCAGTCACTAGATTGGTAATAAAATCTATTTCAGGGCTTACTAATGAGGTGTGGAGAGGTGTTATATTGGATCTTAAGGCAGTTCAAGTATTGATAGTGAGTGAATGTGATGAAATAAGATACCTGTGGGAATCAAAAGAAGCAAAGGCAAGTAGTAAGGTTCTCGTGAATTTAAGGGAGTTGTATGTATTTAATTGTAAAAATTTGGTGAGTTTAGGGGAGAAAGATGAGGAGGAGTACAATTATGGGAGCAACCTCCTAACATCTCTTAGCTCGTTATACATACATGGTTGTGAAAATTTCAGGCATTTAAGTTGTCCTGACAACATTGAGACGTTGGAAATCCTTTATAGTGATTCAATTAAATGTGTCTCCTTTTCAACGGGAATGGGAGGGCAGAAGCTCAAGTCAGTTACCATTCACAAGTGTGAAAAACTAATGATAAAGGAGGAGTTGGGAGAAAGAGGAAAGAAGAATATGTCACTTATCAACAGCAAAAGCATGCCAATGCTTGAAGACGTAAGCATATCAAATCATCCAAATGTGGCATCGATCATTGATTTTGGGGGTATTTTTATTCACCTCAGAAGATTGGAAATACAAGATTGTAATAGTACGGAGGAGTCGTTATTTGCGGACCTCCAATTGCAGAGTCTCACCTTGTTAACTAATCTGTCAATAAGCAATTGTCCATGTATGGATGTTCCAACTGGGCTTTGGCCTCCCAACTTGCGTGAACTTATAATAGGTGAGTTGAAGAAGCCCATCTCAGAATGGGGCCCACTGAAGTTTCCAACCTCACTTGTTGACCTAATCTTACGTGGTTCAGGCGAAAAAGAAGAAGCCACTAATTGGTGTCAATTGTCTCATCTTCATCTTCCTTCATCTCTCACTCGACTTTGCATTGTTGGTTTTGACAAGTTGGAAACAGTTTCCGAGGGACTCCAACACCTCACCTCCCTCCAACGTCTCATCATTTCCCGATGTCCAAAGATGAAAGATCTACCAGAAAAGTTGTTGCCTTCACTTCTGAGTTTGGAAATATGGGGATGTCCAGACCTGAAAGAAAGATGCAGTAGAGGAGGTTCCTACTGGCCCAAAATCTCCCATATCCCCTGCATCGAAATAGACAAGGAGTTTAACTTTTTATGGCCAGAAGAGTGAAGACAAAGCTGTTTGAAGCATCAAGTTATTAGACTGGTTTGCTGTTGCTATTTGATAGTTTTTCTGTTAGTGATTTGAATATTTGTTTGTTTTAGATTGGTGTTTGTTTTGCTTACTCTTTGTTCCAAAAGGAAATGTCTATAGGATTTCGAGCTTGGCTATGTAATTTTCTCCTTTTCCCTAAATTTTTACTAAAGAACCTGAGTGATAGTCCATGTAATACGCCACATAGTGTCATCATCCAATTTCTACTGCCTTCTTTTTCACAGTGTTAACAAAAGATTTCACATAAGAATGTTTAGTATTAACAGCTTGAGCCCCATTCCAATTTTCCGAGTATCAATAGCATCATTAGGCAATTTTTCCCTATAATGCAGACGTCATCATTATCCATTTCAACCCCCTCTTTTTCATCAACAATTTCTTCATTATTCTGAATAATCGTTTTCTTATTAATCCGCATACTTCTGAGGAACCTGCACCACTCTCTTCGAAGCATAATGAGTTAGCATTCAAAAATTCGAAATTGACAACTAAAAACTATATCAGAATTGACGCTTAGAAGTGTAAAATTCGTTTAAAATGATGAAGAATTGAGGCTTTTATTGGTTTTTAAATGGAGGGATTTTGGCACGAAAATGGGTTGGAGGAGAGAGAAAGGATTTGTTATTCATGTACAAGGTTATTAACCCGTGAAATTCACGGGATTAAATGGAGAACCGTATAATAGTAGTTTTTAATATGTTACAGAAAGAAATTGTTATGGAAAGAAATACGTTTATAGAAGAGAACACTTTTTGATATTATGTGAATAAATGACATGTTAGTTAGACGTATTAATAGAAAATATTCATGCTACATAAAAATAAAATAAATTCTATAAATGATATAAAGGTCATCTAATGTTTTTTGCTAATTAAGTTTGAAAACATTTTTCGTATATACAGAGAAAAAATAAGGTAACAACAAAAATAAATAAAATATGTAACAACAAACACAATAACATTTCACGCATTTTATAAAAAATTGTAACATACTCTTGAGAAACATTTATCGTATATAAAGAGAAAAAATAAGGTAACAAAGAAAATAAATAAAATATGTAACAACAAACACAAATAACATTTCACGCATTTTATAAAAAACTGTAACATACTCTTGACATGTTTGCTACATGGTCGAATATTATGTATTGTATAAGTGCTTACAAACGATGTAAGAAAGTAGCATATACTCTCGGAGTATCCAAAAAACATTTATCCATCACAACCTTCGAATATATATTTCTCTTATACCTTGTTGAGTGACTAAAATCATTCTATTTCATCAGGTTTCATGGTAAATCGCTATGGCCATAAACTTGGAACGTGGTAAAACATGGTGTTGGTATTGTGTTTTGTAATAGTGATTGTGGAGTGTAATTTTGCGGAATATTCGAGTTATGTAACAAACAAAAAAAGATAGTTAAGTAGGACCGAGTAACCTCCCTCTAATGGTTAAACTCATAAGCAAATGTTTTCTGGATTATAAGCTTATATAAGCAATTAGCTCTAAAAAAAAACTTAGCTTATGAGTTGTGCCAACTTCAAATAAGCTCATAAGCCCGAAAAATAAGCTAATCCAAACACTCTAAAGCGACCCATTCACAAGCAAATGGTTTAAGCTTTTCTTTCATTTTTCTCTCCTTAACCGAATTCTACTAACCACCACTGATTCGATTTTTTAACATTTACAATCACTAATCATACTTTAAATAATCATGAAAATCACAAGCAAATATAACTACAATAGCTAAAAACCCGTGAAATTCAAGGGTATTTCAAAAGAGAAATGCAAAGCAACCACTAATACTGATACATAATATTACGTATACCGTGCAAAAATCGATAAAAGTAACAAAAGATTATTCCAGATATATTAAGCAAGGTTGCAAAAATCGTGAATCGGTAGCCGGGCGGTCGACCCCCCTTTAGCTTGTAATCGGTCTAGGCGGGATTAATCGGTGATTAATCGGTTTGGCATTTTCGACAAGTTTTCTGTATTTTCGACAAGTTTTAGGTATTTTCGACAAATTTTAGGTATTACTGACAAGATTTTTCTTAAAAAACATCTTGAAATAGATATAAACAACAAGTATAACTTATTAAACCATTTTACGGTGAGTTTTGGGAATTTCTAGCAAGGTTTGAAGGTTTCGGACAAGCTTGACCACCGTTGGCCGTCATTAACCGTCGTTGACCATGGTTGACCGAGTTGTTTGACCGATTTACACAAATCGGCAAGGTTGGTGACCTTGTAGCACCTAATCGGCGATTAATGTAGTCCAGCTGCAAGTGATCTTATGTTAATGCTCCTTACGGGAAACTGTGCCAATATGTCTGGATATATGTCTTGTTTAAGCTGCCTAATAGGACCATGTGGAAAACCTATTTTGATCATGAAGTGAATTGCCAATGGACAAGCAAGATATAGTTGACATGTACAACTAATTAATGGGGCAATTCTACAAATGCCCAGTCGCTTAGGTGTGCGGGCTTTTTTGTACCTAAGCCACTTGGTTTCTTGAAATGGCCCGAGCGACTAGCGAAGTTAACATAAGTTCGACATGTGGCACCACAAAAGTAGTGCCCAATCATTATGTGTAAGGGTTACTTTTGTGCTACTTATCACAAGCGACTTATCAAAAGTTCGAGCGACCTTCTATTTTGTCATTTTCCTCCAAAATAGTCAAACTTCGTTAAATAATATTTTATTCTTTTTAAACCTTCCCAATGCCGAGCGACCTAGTGAAAAGTTTTAAGCGACTGACAAGATGTCACCTTTTTGTACTTTACCCCTCAACCTTTTTTCTACCTTTTCAACAACTTTTTTTACTAATAATTCGTATTAAAACATTTTTTACACACTTTTTTAATCCTAATTATCCAACGAAATAATAAAAAGATTTGAGCGATATTGAAATATTCGAGCGACTTTTTTTATATTCCCAACTAATGGCCCTTTGTATATTTTCAAGTAAACAAATACCAAGAAACTCACAACCAAACTTCCTTTCCACACCTACTCCCACTCAAAATTCAAATCAAAATCAAACGTTAGAACCCTAACCCTAAATTTCTGTATACAAATTTCGAACCCCAAATTATTAATAAGTCAATGCGTAAATGGAAAATATTGACGGCTACTTTCATGCAAAGGTAACGGTTCGTTCCAATTTAGAGTTGCTGGAAACGATTAAAGGTAAGTTGGGAAAGAATCAAAATCGAATTAGCCTGTTCCGGGAAAGTGTTTTCGGGTAATGGTTGGCTATTCCCCCTTGTCATTCAAATGATAACCATCTCCTAAACTTCGTTTTACAGCGTCAGGTATATATTCCTAAATTGCTTGATACTTGTCCACCCATTACATATAGAATTGGGGATAATTTGTTGCGCTTTGGCCGTGAAGAGTTTCTTTTGGTGACTGGTTTTCTTTTCGGCCCTTTGCCTGACCACGTAGTAGTTGATCGAAGCCCGTTTGCCTTGCGAATCTTCCCTCATAAGCAGTTTGATAGAAAGGTTACCGTAAAAGGGAATGAGCTTTTACATATTTTGAACAATGATAAAGTATTTGATGCTTTGCCAACTGAGGATGCTGTTAGGGTTTGTCTTTTGATATGTGCTGAGGTCATATTTACCGGTCGTGGACCTTGGTACAATGTACCTAATGAATTTTTGCAACTGGTTGAGGATTTTAATGCTTGGAATGCTTATCCATGGGGAGAGTACTTGTGGAGACGTAGTCTAGCCAATTTGGTTCCTAAGCATTATCAAAGGTATTACAAGAAGAAGCTGGAAGTAACCCCAGCTAAAACTGCCACATATAATATTTGTGGATTTATTTGGGCTTTTAAGGTTTGATTTTTTTAAATCAAGTTGTGTAATTTTTTGGCATTGTTTTCTTGTAACAAAATAACTTTAGATTCATTGTTTTATTTAATGTTAGATATGGATTCTTGAGAGTTATCCCAATAGTCAACAATGGTGGAAAAAAGTCCCTAATAGGATCCCACGTGGTCTTTCTTGATCCAATTTTGATTTTATCAGAGAAAAGTAATTGGGTTTACTTCTAATAACGGGTTTGGCTTGATATTCCTACATTAACAAAACACAAAAGATAATCAAACACCAAAACATAGTAACCACCACATGAATATAATGGATCTGATGAAGCAATATTTGGTTGCAAACTAAACTATGAAATTGAAAGCAAAGGTAAACAAACATAATTAAACGAATTTAAATCAAACATATATGCAGACATGTCATGTATAACAATATATGCAAGTATAAAGCATTTTCATTATACGAATACGAATATGATTTACAAAATTTATAGAATAATGGTCGAAACAGAGTATACATACCCTGATATGAAACAACATTAAGATTCTTTTTTGCAATTGCAGAAGATGGGTCTTGGTTTGTGAGAGTATAGTAGTGTTTTGTGTGTTTTTGGGATAAAAATTTAAAAAAAAACAAATGGGCCATTAGTTGGGAATATAAAAAAAGTCGCTCGAATATTTAAATATCGCTCAAATCTTTTTATTATTTCGCTGGCTAATTAGGATTAAAAAAGTGTGTAAAAAATGTTTTAATACGAATTATTAGTAAAAAAAGTTGTTGAAAAGGTAGAAAAAAGGTTGAGGGGTAAAGTACAAAAAGGTGACATCTTGTCAGTCGCTTAAAACTTTTCGCTAGGTTGCTCGGCATTGGGAAGGTTTAAAAAGAATAAAATATTATTTAACGAAGTTTGATTATTTTGGAGGAAAATGACAAAATAGAAGGTCGCTTGAACTTTTGATAAGTCGCTTGTGATAAGTAGCACAAAAGTAACCCTTACACATAGGCACTACTTTTGTGGTGCCACATGTCGAACTTATGTTAACTTCGCTAGTCGCTCGGGCCATTTCAAGAAAACAACCTACTTAGATACATAAAAGCCAACCACTTTGAGCGACTGGGCCACTCTCAAATTTAGCCCCTAATTAATGTGTTGTTCATGTACATGCTCTCTCTTTCTGCTTGGATGAGTCTTTTAAAATTCAGTTGTATTTTCATGTCTTGATGATAAATGTGTTTCTGCAAGTGCAAAATAGCTTACTGCTTTAAATGTTTTCCATTCAGCTGAAGAGATTGAGACTAAATTTGGTGTGAAGACCTTTAAAACAACATGTAATATTGGTTTGAAGAGATTCAGTATTCAAATGGATCATCAAGGTCATGTGAGAATGGGAAGGCATGATATCTCTATTTTGAAAGCTTGCTTGTTGTATTACTGCCACATTGATCATCCAGACTCTAGATACTTATGAATCATACATGATATAAATGATTTCTTCATTTGGATATTATAACTTGAAGCTATGTGATATTTCTAAAAAATACATTTATATGTAGCCCCCTCTTGACATTACCTCGTTATAGACCTAAGGGTGTCCAAATATTCTTAAATTTATACAAGTACAAAGATGCATATTTCAAAGTGTAACTTATAGTTGGATCTTTTTTAGTAACACTTAAGAACTCCAGAATCGTGCGACCTCATCTATTTGTCATGACTAGGCGAGTACCCGTGCATAGCAACGGTTCCTAGCGGCAGATAATTAACGATTTGTGATATTGTGGTCAGTGTTTTATGTAGCGTTCAAAATAGAACGTGAACATATCATAATGTAATTGCAAACGGTTGTACTACACGATAACTAAAGTCTAGGAAAAATTCTTAACATCTATCAAACAACATATAAAAACATTTAATGAAACTGAAAGTAAAACATTACATTATTTATGAAATAAAAACTAACAACACACGTTACTCTTCGCATAAAACTTCTTGATAAACAACATTCGAGGTGTAGATTCCTGCTTGACGGAACTCTTTGACTGGTTTAAGTGTTTAACCAATACCTTTGTTGTTCTACGGGATATCCCTCTAGACAATACCACATAAAGCTGGCCATGCGAGAAAACAGAGTCGGACAAATAGACACCCACATTTGGAATTGTTTGGCCTTGTGCTTTATTAATAGTCATCGTAAAGCTAAGGCGAATAGGGAATTGTGTTCTCTTTAGTTTGAAAGGGAACATCTCTTCTTCAGATGGAGCAAGAGGAATTCTTGGCAAGAGCACTCTAACTCCAGCGTGTTGTCCGAGAGCAATCTCAGCGTTGATGACATTAGGGTCAAAACGTTTACATATCAACCTCGTGCCATTACATAATCCATTTTCTGGATCGAGATTCCTTAAAAGAATAATCAGACATCCTATTTTCAAACGCAAGCAATGAGGGGGCAACCCGCTAACGTTGAGCGAGTTTAAGAATTCCAAATGATAGAAGTTGTGGGTGTCGTCTTCTGCTTCATCAAAGCTATAGTAAACCTTCTCTTCGCCCGGAAATCTTTCGATCAACATATCATTAATGCTGTCAACATTCTCATTTTTAGTGGATAAAATTGCTTTTGAAACTATATCAGTAGATGCATGAGCGTTGGCGGCGAAGGAAGGAAACACTTCATCGATTAATGCATCCTTTGAGNATAATCCATTTGCCGGATCGAGATTCCTTAAAAGAATAATCGGACATCCTTTTTTCAAATGCAAGCAATGAGGGGGCAACCGCTAACGTTGAGCGAGTTTAAGAATTCCAAATGATAGAAGTTGTGGGTGTCGTCTTCTGCTTCATCAAAGCTATAGTAAACCTTCTCTTCGCCCGAAAATCTTTCAATCAACATATCATTAATGCTGTCAACATGCTCATTTTTAGTGGATAAAATTGCTTTTGAAACTATATCAGTAGATGCATGAGCGTTGGCGGCGAAGGAAGGAAACACTTCATCGATTAATGCATCCTTTGAGGCAGCGTCTTCAGTGTAAGGGACGGTCATGTCATCAGGTATGCGTACATAGTCTTCATCGATGACCTCTTCAACTCCGTCACCAACTCGTAATAGGAAGTTTGAAAACCATGGGTCTGTTCGTGCCCTCATGTTTATGGTTAACCGCATTTTTTTAATTATGGACCAAAGAGGTGATATCCGTAGACTCGAATCTACAATCTGCGCTCGTGTTCCACGTCTAGCGGCAGCGGTGTTTGTTTTCGACCAAGTGTTGACGGCGAATAATTTTTTGACAAATTGTATCTATAGCGTTAAGGATTACTTTTTGAAAAAAAAACAATTCTTAATGGGTTGGTCGCATTGTTTTTTCGCTAGCGTCAATCCGTGTGCAAGATAGTATTTTCCGAGTACCCAATCCACCGTCAAAACACCAGTTATGGCAGTGATAATCTACTGAATAGAACTGATAGTCCTAGTGCACATAATGAAACGGTAAGAGCTCGAAAATATAAACGTCCCAATCACCTCTTTTTTTATTCCCTTTTTTTAGCGTACTCTTTTTTCTCAAGATTTCACAATTCTCAATTTTCATAAGAATGCAAATTTATTTTACAGATTAACTTTTTATAACTTCGTGAATGTCATAACTTTTTATAGCCAAGTATCCGTGACAACAACGGGTATGTTATGACTTTTTATACTTTTGCTTTTTTATTTTCTCATTCATTTTGCTTCCCAGTGTTACTTTTGCATTTGACTTCTCTATGATATTTTCTCTCACCAGATTTTATTCCCTTTTTTTAATATCTAGTTTCAAAAAAAAAAAAAAAAAAAAAAAGAAAACACTTAATGAAAAAGATGTTTCACGAACATTAAAGAGATCAAAACATATATTAATTCAAAAATCTTTTAAGTCAGATATGAAAAGTAATATGAAAAACTATAAAAATAAAATGTAAAAAAAAAAAAAAAAAAAAAAAAAAAGAGTAATTATTTTTGGTCAAAAGTTGCTATGGCTGCAACAACGCAATTGCATAGTGAAATACCAGTCGGTTATTACCTCATCAAAACCCTACTCAGATTTTAGTCATGGCTAGCAAAAACCAGATGTCATTCATGTTACATGAACCAAAAAATGTCTCAAAAACTATTATGGCCATTATATATAACAAAACTACCACATCAGATCCCTTTGTATATAACAAAAATTATCATTGGCCATTAAAAATAGGGCAAATGACAAAAAAATGCATCGAACTTGACACTTTTTGTGATTGTGTGTAGCCAACTATTTTTTTTCTTATTGTATGTACTGAACTTTCAAATTTCGATCATTGTGTGTATTTTGTGACCATTTTACCCTTAATTTTTTCAAATTTCGAAGGGTAAAAAGGTCATTTTACATGGTAGAATAGTCACAAAATACACACAATGATCAAAATTTGAAAGTTCAGTACATACAATAAGAAAAAAAATAGTTGGCTACACACAATTACAAAAAGTGTCAAATTCGATGCATTTTTTTGTCATTTCCCCTTAAAAATATGTGAGTTCTACTTTTCATGTAACATGGTCAACCAAACACAAAGAAACAAAAAATATAATCTGTACAGATGCGATATTTCATGCTTCTCTTATAGATTTATACCGTTGAAAAAACACAGCCCGTTCTTCCCTTGCACAAATTCAGGCAAGGATACGTTTCGAACATAGCCCGTTCTTCCTTTTACTCAAATAAATTCAAAATATTGAAGATTATAAGAAAAACGCGTTTTGATCTTAAGGTAAACCGCAATGAAAACACAACAATATCAATCTTAAAAAATCACCGAAACTTACAAACTCGTAGATCTAATTAAGATAGAACAAACCTCATTAGGTAAAACAATTAACTTACATATGTAACCAAAAACATAATATTATAGTTTTAAGTTTGATTTGGCTGTTCCATGGAAACAATCGCTGTATTAAAAAGGATGTGCAGGAGGGTAAATAATCTTGATGGGTAAATATCATGTTGACACATTGAAACTGCCCATTAATTGACACATTGTTTCCATGAAAATGAGTATGACAGCAGGCATTTTCCCGCATTGAAACTGCCCATTAATTGACACATTGTTTCCATGAAAATGAGTATGACAGCAGGCAACACGATTGTTTCCATGAATATGAGCAGTTTCAATGTTATTTCGCAGGGGCTTGTTTCCATGAATATAAAAGTTCAGTTTCAATGTTATTTCGCAGGGGCATTTTCGAGATTGACCGAAAGTTCAGTTTTTCACATTCCCCTTTGACCATTTTTCCTTTATAAGTAGTAAAGATAACACGAACAACTAGTTGGATTGTGTAACAAAAGGTGCTATGAAAAAAAAATAATAATAATAATAATAAAAAATAAAAAAAATAAAAAAACATTCACCAACAATAGCTGAATTTGTATTTATAACTATTTTTATTTTTTCTAAGACTATATGCAACACTTATTCCCCCTAATTATATGCACTAATTTAGGTTCCTCTAAATGGTGTCTCTCTATGAAGTTACATATTTGCTGGAAAGGCGCTTTTGTTATTGTCAATATCTGTGTAAATAAATTAACAATAATATAAGGTTTTAATTGCAAATGTTATCTATTTATTATTTTATTGTTAATGTATCGTTAAAGGAATAACGGAGCAATTGAGGATCAAAAATAATAATTATTGAAGACTTTTAGAAGATTAGAAGATACATGTGAAAATAAAATGAATTCCATTACATCCAAGCCCAATTTAGGCCCCCACTACAATATCATAATGAAGAAATATGAAACACGACATATTTCGAATAGAAAACTAGAAAGAATTGGTTGTATTTTTATAAGTTTCCGTATGGCACCAATGACTCAGCCTTAAATAATCAACTAGTACCAATCCCATCTATTTTAAATTCAGAATTACAACCAACTAGCCAAGCCACCCATCCTTGTCCAACTACGTGCACCTGCTCTCGTATATTTAAAATTCAAAGATTCTAACAACTCTCTCTCGTGGAGATCACCAATCACATTTTAACTTTTTAGACTAATGGTTGTTAGGAATAATATAAATGTAATACAAATTGTTTTGTATATAAAACTTGAATGATGTTTGTGTGTTTTTGATGATTCCAAAATGACAAATTCGTCCTCTATATATAGGCACATGGTGACCCTTCAAAACAGTCACAATACCCCTTCAAATGGCCTTAGACGCCTCTTTTCGTAACAGTCACAATGGTTCACAATTAGCGACGCTGTAGCGACGACTTAGCAACAGAATAACCGTCGCTAACTGAAATATATTCAAACAGTCGCGATGGTTGACTCACTGATGCCTTTTTAATAGATATAACCATCACCATTGCGATTAGATGCGTCTTTACGATAATGATGGTTAAGTAGCAACGGTTTTGTGATGGTTTTGTGACAGAAAAACTGTCACCAATATCCATTTCGGGGGTAATTATAAAAACACAACAAAACTTTTTATTAATGTTCCAACAATGGTAATGGTTACCTCTGCCACCTTAGCGTTCTTTGTCAAAAGGGTGGAGCTTAGTGAGGACCGGGAAGGGTCTCAGCCCCCTAGGCCTAAGCCCGTTAGTGTATTGTTTTTTGGCGATTTTATGTGTTAATTTTTATTTATTTATTTATTTATTTATTTACATCTCGGCCCTCCCGTCTAATGTTTTTTCAGAAAAATTTTGTTTCGGCCCTCACACAAAAAATTTTCTAGCTCCGTCACTGCTTTGTCACCTCAGTTTTTTCACTCCAAGACTAAACACAAGACCAACTACTAGTTATGGTGACCAAAGGGGCGATTGAACATTTTTTATATATAAAATTTCATTAATAATTAAAAAACATTAAAATAATAATTCAAATAAAATTCAAAAGATTACAATAAAATTAAAGCGCTCCTTGATTTGTTCGATGCCAAATGAGAGCTGTGTATTTCAGTAACAACTTGTAACAAATCTTATTTCGATCGTACGTGATCATCTTCACGATGTACTTTCTCTAGAAAATAGCCGGGAGAGATTGCCAACTCTTAGTCTTGTATAATCATATTATGATATATGATGCAAGTGCACATCAACCCTCACAGATGCTGGTCATTCAAAGTTGGTCACTTAAGCAATTGAACTTCTTAATTCTCCTAAGACTTTGCGACCATGCGGGAATTTTTTTTTTATAGCCCACTTTTTTAGGACACCAAACCCTTGTTCAACGTCTTTCCTCGATGCTTCATGCACGTTCTTATACCTTATTCGCTTCGTATCATTCGTGACTAGTTATGAAATAGACTTAATAAGAACATCCCATTCCGGATATATCCCGTCAATAAGATAATATCCCAACTGTAATTCACGTCATTAGCTACAAATGAAACTTCTTTTGCTTTCCCTTGGTTGAGATCGTTTAAAAGAGGTGATTGACATACAACGAAAGTATCCATACTTTCAACATAACATCAAATGAAAATTTTCATATGACTATAATTCGTGTGTACCTCTTCTTTAATCAATGTAGGTCGAAACCTAAGGAAAAAAAATACATTCCNGGATGGCAAAAAAATCCAAAGACCCCAAACCCTAATCCAAAAAAAATCCCGACATGACCAAGCTTTATTTACGTTGGCAACGAAACGAGGAAACGCTACTTGCCTCGTGTTACGTTTCCATTTTCGAGGATCATAATATCGGAATTTCACAAAAGGGAGACGTTTTGGTATCGGGTTTTGAACGAGTCCAACAGGCAAAATTTCCAAGCACGCAACAAGGATATGTTGACAAGCAAGTACCATACGTTGAACGGGAATTACCAAAAGTTCAATGTGGTTTTCAAACGTTTGGGAAAAGTGGGGAAAATGATTTGGATGTTATCAAACGGGCTAGAACGATGTATTATGACGAGCATAAAGGTACCTCGTTTACTCAAGAGGAGGCGTGGGTAATTTTGAAAACCCATGCGAAATAGGACTCGCCAGAACCAGTTAATTTGACCTGAGAAGTCCCCGGGGGAGGCACGCGTATCTATTCAGTGAAGATGCAAGACCATGTCCGACCGGTAAACAACGTGTCGACAAAAAACCCGAGACCACGATGAGCACCGGAGGAAGTAACTCATCAAAGCAATTTGGGGAGGTTATGACAAATGAGATGCGTCTCAAACGGGAATCGGCCTAATCTGCATACGAGGTCACTAAAAAGAAAGATTGTACGATAATGCGTTTGGAAGTGATGAAATTTCTCAGTATTAACACGAAGGAGTTGTCGGAGGACGATGCATATTGGATCAACATGGAAAAGGAAAAAATCAAAGAAAAATGTAATTTGCGACGCGATTACTTGTTTTTTTATTTCCATATTATTTTTTTATTTCATAACTTCTTTTATTTCGTAATTTTATTTATTTTGTATTTTTTTTCCCTTAATTTTTTTATTTATATTGTAATTTTAAATATTAGTTTGTTTAAATAAATGGAAAAGAAAAAAAATTGTGAGTATCAAAAGATGGTGTTAATGTGGTATTATGATACGCTGTGATTTTGAGATGTTGATGTTAAAATGTTAAAACTGAAGTAGCGCTGCAATGACAGTACTTTTTTGATGTTACGGTGTTATAACATGTTAAGCTCGTTGTCACTCACTTTTTTTTTGTCCAATATCGAACTAATAAACACTTATAAAATACCACTAACACCACTAACAAAACCACCAAGACTCTCTTCTCACAACCTTTTCATCTTCTCTATCAAACAAAAACAAAACCACCACCATCACACCGCCATTAAATCAACAAACTCATTCAGAACCACACCTCACCTCACAAGAAAAATATAAGTCAAGATCTATAATTTTCTTCCAGTTCATTTCATTCAAAGCACCTACCTTAACACAATGGCGGAAGTCATTGCTTCTACCCTCATTGAAGCCGTTTTTCAGAAGCTGGCCAATGAAGCCGTTAAGCAAGTTGTTCGAGCAAAGGGAATTCATTCTGAGCTGAAGAAACTAGCGAGGACTTTGTCCAGGATCCAAGCACTGCTCAATGATGCTTGGAACAAAGAAATAACTAATGAAGCTGTTCAAGTATGGCTCAATGATCTCCAACATCTGGCTTATGATATAGACGACTTACTTGATGACTTGGCAACCGAGGCTAAGCAGAATGAGTTGACTGACCAATCCCGAGCCAGCGCCAGCACCAGCAAGATAAGAAAGCTCGTCCCAGCTTGCTGCACAAATTTCCTGCTAAGCAATAAGATGAGTCACAGGTTAGACGATATCACCAACAAGTTGCAAGATCTGGAGAAGGAAAAAGTTACTCTTGGTTTGACGATGGAGAGTGGAAGTTTACAAGTGAAGGATGATAGGCCGAAAGATAAAAATAGAAAATACGAGACCTCGTTGCTGGTAGATGCATCTAGTATTGTTGGGCGACAAGGTGATAAGGATGCATTGGTTCAAAAGCTATTGGCGGATGAACCATGTAATAAAAACTTTAGCATCGTGCCCATTGTTGGTATGGGTGGCGTAGGTAAGACAACTCTAGCTAGGCTTTTGTATGACGAAAAGCAAGTTAAGGATCATTTCGAACTCAAGGCATGGGTATGTGTTTCAGATGAGTGGGATAGCCTCCAAATAAGTAAAATTATTTTCCAATCTGTGAGTGGGGAAGATAAGAAATTTGAAGATTTAAATCTTCTTCAAGTAGCTCTCAGAGATCAACTTAGGGAGAAACGGTTTCTACTAGTTCTAGATGACGTTTGGAGTGAAAGCCGTGAGGATTGGGAAACCTTAGTACGTCCATTTCATGCATGCTCTTGCGGAAGTAAAATAATCATGACAACCCGGAAGGAGCAGTTGCTGAAAAAGTTGGGTTATGATAATTCAACCCGTCTGCAACGTTTATCCCAAGATGATGCTGTGTCTTTATTCGCTCAACATGCGTTGGGTGAAAAAGATTTTGACTCCCATCCAACATTTAAAGCACATGGTGAAGACATTGTTAAAAAATGTGATGGTTTGCCTCTGGCTTTAATAGCACTTGGAACGTTAATGAGGACAAAAAGGGATGTGCTAGAATGGAAGGAAATAGTGGATAGTCAGATATGGAGGTTAAAGGAGGGGGATGAAATTATTCCGGCTCTTAGACTAAGCTACCGTGAACTTCCTGNAAGATTTTGACTCCCATCCAACATTTAAAGCACATGGTGAAGACATTGTTAAAAAATGTGATGGTTTGCCTCTGGCTTTAATAGCACTTGGAACGTTAATGAGGACAAAAAGGGATGTGCTAGAATGGAAGGAAATAGTGGATAGTCAGATATGGAGGTTAAAGGAGGGGGATGAAATTATTCCGGCTCTTAGACTAAGCTACCGTGAACTTCCTGCCGATTTGAAGCAGCTCTTTGCATATTGCTCCTTGTTCGCAAAGGACTATGCATTTGACAAGGAAGATTTGGTTCTCCTCTGGATGGCAGAAGGATTTTTGCACCGAATACGTGTAAGCAAGTCAACTGTAGAACGTTTGGGTTACGAATGCTTTGATGAGTTGTTATCACGGTCATTTTTTCAACACTCACCTAATGATGAGTCTTTGTTTGTTATGCATGATCTTATGAATGATTTGGCCACATCCGTTGCCGGAGATTTCTTTTTCAGGTTAGAGAAGGAAATGGGAAAGAATGTTAGGAAACAAACTTTAGATAAGTGTCGTCATATGTCTTTTGTTTTAGAGGAATATGTAGCTTACAAGAAGTTTGAGGGGATCGAAGGAGCTAAAGGTTTGAGAACATTATTGTCCGTAGGGGTGAAAGATAGCTGGTGGCTACGTAACTACTTGTCGAATAAGGTTTTGGTTGACTTACTCCCTGAGTTGCAATTCTTAAGGGTTTTAAGTTTGGGTGGTTATGAGATAAGCGAGGTTCCAGAGTCGATTGGTAAATTAAAGCATTTACGCTATCTCAATTTATCTCAAACTAAAATCACACATTTTCCAGAAAATGTTTGTGATCTCTATAACTTAGAGACGCTAATCCTTTTTGGTTGTTCTTGTTTAACTAAGTTGCCCAACAACTTCATAAAGCTTAAAAGTTTGCGGCATCTTGACATTAGAGATACTCCGCTTTTAAAAGACTTGCCTGTAGGGGTTGCTAAGTTGAAAAGCCTGCAAACTCTTTCAAAAATCATTATTGGAGGAGCAAATGGTTTTTCGATATCCCAACTTATAGATTTTGAGAATCTTCATGGGAAAGTTTCCATTGAGGGCCTGGAAAAAGTAAAAAACCCAACGGAAGCACGAGAAGCAGACTTGTCACAAAAGAGGCTTACTGAGTTAGAGTTTAAATGGAGTGACGTATCATATGCTTCTCGAAAGGAGACTACTGATAACGATGTCCTTGATGCATTGAAGCCATATAATGATTGTTTGAAGAGGCTAGGCATTGTGAAGTATCCGGGTTTAGAGTTTCCCAAATGGGTCGGGGAACCCTCTTTTCGTAAGTTGGCTCATGTGTCTATACATGGCTGTAAAAAGTGTACATCTCTACCACCACTCGGGCAACTATTGTCACTGAAGAGGTTATCTATCCAAGGCATGCATGATGTGAAAGATGTGGGTTTAGATTTTCTTGGGACTGGTGTTGCATTTCCTTCACTTGAAATTCTAGAGTTTTATGGTATGCCGAGGTGGGAGGTTTGGTCAACATATAGTAGAAGTGGGGTTGGAGATTCTGTGTTTCCATGCCTGAAAGAGCTCAGTATTATGAATTGTCCAAATTTGGTTGAAGTCTCACTTAAAGCACCGCTACTTTCATTGAGGGATTTGAAAATACATGAATGTGGTGTTGGTTTGTTGAGAAGTCTGGTGCACACAGCTCCATCAGTCACCAATTTGAAAATAGAATCTATTTCAGGGCTTACTAATGAGGTGTGGAGAGGTGTTATATTGGATCTTAAGGCAGTTGAAGAATTCGAAGTCAGTAGGTGTGATGAAATAAGATACTTGTGGGAATCAAAAGAAGCAGATGCAAGTAGTAAGGTTCTCGTGAATTTAAGGATGTTGAAAGTTTACAGATGTAAAAATTTGGTGAGTTTAGGGGGGAGAGATGAGGAGGAGTACAATTATGGGAGGAACCTCCTAACATCTCTTAGCTCATTAAGGGTATTGGCTTGTGAAAATTTCAAGCATTTAAGTTGTCCTGACAACATTGAGAGCTTGGATATCTTTGATTGTGATTCAATTACATGTGTCTCCTTCTCAATGGGAATGGGAGGGCAGAAGCTCAAGTCGGTTACCATCGGCAAGTGTGAAAAACTAATGATAAAGGAGGAGTTGGGAGAAGGAGGAAAGAAGAATATGTTATTTATCAACAGCAAAAGCATGACAATGCTTGAAACTGTATGGATATATGATCATCCAAATGTGGCATCGATCATTGATTTTGGGGGTAACTTTATTCACCTCACGGAATTGAGAATAGGAGATTGTAAAAGTACGGAGGAGTCGTTATTTGCAGACCTCCAATTGCAGAGTCTCACCTCGTTAACTTTTCTGTTAATAATCAATTGTCCAAGTATGGATGTTCCAACCTCACTTGTTGACCTCGTTAACTTGCGTGAGCTTCGAATAGGTAAGTTGAAGAAGCCCATCTCAGAATGGGGCCCACTGAAGTTTCCAACCGCACTTGTTGACCTAACCTTATTGGGTTCAAAAGAAAAAGAAGAAGCCACTAATTGGAGTCAATTGTCTCATCTTCATCTTCCTTCATCTCTTACTCAACTTTGCATTGTTAGTTTTGATAAGTTGGAAACCGTTTCCGAGGGACTCCAACACCTCGTCTCCCTCCAACATCTCAAAATTAAAAAATGCCCAAAGATGAAAGATCTACCAGAAAAGTTGTTGCCTTCACTTTTGAGTTTGAAAATACGGGGATGTCCAGGCCTGAAAGAAAGATGCAGTAGAGGAGGCACCTACTGGCCCAAAATCTCCCATATCCCCTGCATCAAGATAGACTACCACTCACAAACATAATATGAAGGTATGTTCTCTCTATGCCGTTTAACTTCTTTTATTTAGGGATAATTATCTGAATAGTTTTATATTTGGACTTTTGTGTGTATTTTGTTCATGTACAATGACAAATTTACCCTTCGTTGTTAATAGGATGGTAAAACTAAAGTAGGGGTAAAATGGTTACAAATACACCAAAAAAGTCCGAATTTAAATTTTTGGTGTTATAATAGCAAAAAAAGAGTTAACTATGCAATACTCGAAAATCAAAATGTGACAAGTTAGTCACATTTTCAGATAGTAATCCCAGTAAGTATATTTTTTAGCCAACTAATTAACTTTTCTTTGATTTATAATTACAATAGTTTATTTTACAATTTCCAAAATAAATGATGAACTAGGATTGCTTGTAGAATTTTGGTTATTTGTTAAAAAGTGAGAATTGTTTTTAATATGAGGTCATAAAAACCTATTTAAAGTCAAACCTGAAGTGGCTTTGGTTTTTTCATCATATGTTAGACACCACCTTATATGGTGAATGTTATATAGCTAGTTTACGTTCCTTAAATTTTATATATTCAGATAATATTTGATTTGAAATTACGCGTTTCATAACAAATTCAGATGTCTCTCTCTTTCTAACATTCATTCGAATACAGTTTTGAATATCTGATTTGCAATGCCCAAATTGACTTGCAGTGTAGTTAATATTCTGATAAAGTTGGTTTGCCAATCATGATTTCAGGGAAAACAAGCATTGGGAACGTGAATACATTGCCAGTATTCCAGAGTCAAAAGAGGTCATCATATCATGTTGTGTCATGCCAGTATTGCAGAGTCAAAGAGGTCATTGTATGTTGATGGTGTTTTGATTGGTAGTTCATTGGTGGAATTGAGTTGATGTATCATTTGGATGGAGGCTAGTGAGTCGTGAAAGATGAGACTACTTCGCCTTAACAAATGGTATGGCCAAAAGAGTGAAGACAAAGCTGTTTGATGCATCAAGTTATTAGACTGGTTTGCTGTTGCTGTTTGATAGTTTTTCTGTTAGCGATTTGAATATTTGTTTGTTTGTTTTAGATTGGTGTTTGTTTTGCTTACTCTTTGTTCTAAAAGGAAATGTCTATAGGATTCCGAGCTTTGCTATATAATTTTCTCCTTTAATTTTCACTAAATTGTGACTAAAGAACCTGAAGGATAGCAATGGTAAAACCAGCAACTACATCTGAAATTATACACACCATTTAGCACAATTATGTCACGCAGTCCATGTCTACCCCACATATATAGTGTCACCATCCAATTTCTACTGCCTTGTTTCTCACGGTGTTAACAAAAGATTTCACATAAGAATGATTAGTTTTCACAGCTTGAGCCCCATTCCAATTTTCCCAGTATCAATAGCATCATTAGTCTCACTACTATCCATTGTTTCCCCAAATTCATCAACAATTTCTTCATTATTCTGAATAATCGTTTTCTTATTAAGTTACACTACAAAAAAAAGTTGAATTCTCCACACTTATTTCTCCACGGTATAGTCAACCGTGGCATTTTTTTTAAATGAATAATAATTTTGCCACATTTATAGGTGTCACAAATATTTAAAAAAATACTCCACATATATAAGTGTGGACAATTACAATAACGCTACATTTATAATTGAAGAAAACAAATTATTAAAAAGCCACACTTATAAGTGTAAGAAAACACTTCAAAAATGCTACATTTATAAACGTAAAAATAACTACATAAGAAAGCCACATTTATAATTAGGGGTGAGCAAACAAAACCGAAAAAACCGAAACCGAACCGAAATCCGAAAAAACCGAACCAAAAAAACCGACCGAAACTAAAAACCGATGGTTCGGTTTTTAATTTTTCAAAAACCGAAAAATACGGTTCGGTTTCGGTTTTCGTCCAAAAACCGAACCGTAAAAACCGAACCGAACCGATTTTATTATATAATAATAATATAATTAATATAATATGAATAAATAACTAAATAAATCAAATTTACAAATTCATATTCGTTTTGTGGGTTGATTTATAATATATTTATCTTAATGTTTATGTTTATATGCGTGTTTGACGTGTCGTGTGTTTACTTGAGAATATATCAATAAATATACGGCGATGATCACACTATATGTATGTTCAATTGCATGTGTGTAATTATAGAATTATGAAATAAACATTATTATGCTTAGATTGATCAAAAAAAAAATAAGAATAACCAAATTTCTATGTAATACAAGTTTGTTGGTATAAATTTGTCATGCCAAAATATAAACGGTTAGAAACCGAAAAAAACCGAACCGAAACCGATAATAAACCGAAAAAACCGAACCAACAAAAACCGAACGGTTTTGGTTTCGGCTTCTATAAAAACCGAACATGACGGTTCGGTTTCGGTTTTAGCCAAAAAACGACCCAAACCGAACCGTGCACACCCCTATTTATAATTGTGGAAACAAAAGCTACACTTTATAAAAAAAAATAATTAAAAAAAAAAAAAAAAAAAAAAAAAAAAAAAAAAAAAAAAAAAAAAAAAAAAAAAAAAAAAAAAAATAAAAAAAAAAA
>LBNU01018291.1:5626-73618 GCA_014162995.1 Artemisia annua | reverse complement strand
GAAGGGGAAAAAGGTCCGGGCAATGATATAGACGTTTATCTACAACCTTTAATTAAAGAACTTAATCTTTTATGGAAAGGGGTTGATGCTTATGATGCTTTCTCGAAAGAAGGGTTCAAGTTAAGAGCTTCTCTTATGTGGACCGTGAATAATTTTCCTGCCTATGCTAACTTATCGGGTTGGAGCACTAAGGGACGTGTGGCATGCCCCACTTGCGTGAAGTCAACTCACTCAATGTGGTTAAAGCATGGAAAGAAATTTTGCTACATGGGACATCGTAGATGGCTAGAGGCAAATCATCCTTATCGATTTCAAAAGGATAAATTTGATGGCACAATCGAGGAAGATGGTCCTCCCACCATAATGTCGGGGTCTGATATTTTGAATCAATTAAGAGGTTCAAGATTCAAATATGGAAAGTCAACTAAATCGATTAAGAAAAGGACAAGAGATGATGTTGGTTGTTCAACAAGTAGTCCTCTTCATGTAACAAATGACGATTCGAGTGCATTAGATGATATAGAAAGTTTCATAGAAGAAGATATTGATGGTGATAACCAAGTGTGGAAAAAGAGGAGTATTTTTTTTTGATTTGCCATATTGGGAGTTCAATCTTATTAGGCATAACTTAGATGTGATGCATATCGAAAAAAATGTTTGTGATAACGTGATCGGGACTTTGTTAAATTTGGATGGGAAGACTAAAGACAATGAAAATGCTCGCAAGGATCTCATGGAAATGGGAATAAGGCATGACCTCCACCTTATAAACCGTCCTAACAAAAAGTCATATGTACCCTTGGCATGTTACACTATGTCTAATATGGAGAAGTCAAACTTTCTACAAGTCTTAAAAGATCTAAAAGTTCCTGATGGTTATGCTTCAAATATTTCAAGGTGTGTAAGCTTGAAGGATCGTAAGCTCTCCAACCTCAAGAGTCATGATAGCCATATTCTAATGCAAGACATTTTGCCTATTGTTCTAAAGGCTTCAATGCATTCAAGAGCACAAACTCGAGTAGTCAAAGCAGTGTGTGACTTATGCTCCTTTTTCAAAGGGTTATGTGCCAAAGTTCTTGATCCTAGTGAATTAGAGAAAATGGAGTATCAAGTGGTGCGGACTTTGTGCGAGTTGGAGCAGTTATTTCCTCCTAGTTTCTTCACAATCATGGTTCATTTGACTATTCACTTGATATGAGAGGCCAAACTTGGTGGACCTGTTCATTATAGATGGATGTATCCGATTGAGCGGTAATTCTATTCAGTCTAAAAATATATTTATATACACTTTTTACTCGTTAATAACTTTATTTTTTTATTTATTTCAAATCAAATAAAAGGTACTTGATGCGATTGAAATCATATGTTCGCAATAAGGCTCAACCCGAAGGCTCAATGGCAGAAGGTTATGTAAAAGACGAGTGTCTTACTTTTTGTTCAAGATACTTTGAAGGTGTAGAGACTCCATTTAATCGCCCTCCTAGGAATGATGAAACTATTGACGGAAAGGAGATGTACATGCTTAATTCTGGGGGGCGTAAATTAGGAAAGGTTGACATTATCGAACTTGATAACAAATCACTAGCTCAAGCACATCGTTATGTGTTACTTAACCATAGTAAAATTCAACCTTTTCGCGAGTAAGTATCCTGTCTAAAGATATTGAACATAGCATAAAATGATGTGTTATAGAGTCTAAGATTATAATAAATTTCGTGTAGCCATTTTTTGGGTGCATTACAAGCTCGTAGGAAGGAACCAATAAACTTAAAGACAATAGAGAAGTTTGTCGTTGAGGAGTTTTCAGGATGGCTTCAACAACAGGTTATAAAACTATTTATTTCTTATTAATCATTTAGGTGCATAATCTGACAGTGGTATTAAATAATGGTAGGTTCCGTTCTTAGAAAAGAACAATTTTGATAAAGAAGTGTTATCCCTTGCTATTGGCCCGAGCAATGTTGCTAAGCAATGCAATGGTTTTATCACGAATGGATTTAGATTCCTTACAAAGAGTCGTGAAGAGTTTAAGAAGTGTCAAAATTCAGGAATCATGGTGGAAGTTGAAGGAGGAAATTACTATGGAAAGCTTACAAGCATTATTGAGCTAGAATACGTTTTTGGATATAAAGTCGTGCTTTTCCGTTGTGATTGGGTTGATATTCGACCTTCAAGGGGGCTAAAGAAAGATAAATATGGGTTTCCACTTGTAAACTTTTCCAGGCCATTAGTCCATACTGGTATTGAATGGAAAGATGATCCTTTCATAGTATCATCCCAAGCGAGACAAGTTTTCTACATAGAGGATATCAAAGATGTTGGATGGTTGCATGTTAATGTGAATTATCCAAGAGATACATATGACATGGGAAAAAAGGTCACTGAAGATGATGAGGACTCATACACCCAATGCATGCCTTGTAATCTTCCACATCTTGATGATGTTAATGAGCGACCAATTTGGCATAGACGAGACATCCAAGGATGAGTGTTTTAATGTCTCTGTGAAGTTGTTCCAGTTCTGGTTATAGTTTCAATTTGTTGTAGATAAATTCAATTTGCAACAGATTAAGGATGAGTGTTTTAATATCTTGGTGTGCTTTAAAGGATCACTTTTTACCTTTTTAAGATGGACATCAGTAAGACCATTACTGTTTTTGCTTAATTGTAGCAGTTATTTGTAATGTTATGTTATCTAGGACCATAGGCTATTTGCCGACTATAGAATGATATTTTGCTATAATTTCTGTTACATGAATGAATAATGGAACTGTATTACAGATCTGATTTGTCTATTTGTTTTTTGTTTTTGAAATTTTATGGTGCACAAGATGCAAAGATTTTTGTATCCTGAACTTTTATGACATCTTTTTGCAAATGTCACTGCAGGCTGTGTGGAGGTCACCCTGTGCTGCTTGGAAATCTTATATATTGGAAAGGCTTCATCTGATGTTAGGATTTGGTAAGTATCAAGTTCTGGTTATCTCTTGGATAATATGTTATGAGATATCATGGGTGAGTCGAGGTTTAGGAACGGGTCAGAACAGGTTTAGGAACGGGTCAGAACAGGTTTAGGAATGGGTCAGAACAGGTTTAGAAACGGGTCAGAACAGGTTTAGGAATGAATCATTCAATCTTTATAATAGTTGTTTTCATCAAGTGAAGTTTCTGCATATGCTGCTCTTGATAGTAGCCGTGATTGTTTGTTGTTTGTTTCTGCTTATTTGTGTTTACTACAGTCCAGTGTAAGCTTGTTTTTCAGTTTCATAACTTAACTCATTCGGTTGCTTTATTAAGTGTCTTTAAACAGTTGNGAGAGGATTGGTTGTGACTGAAGTATTTGGATAGGATGAAAAAAATATAATCTGTAAGAGTGTCACCTAAAAATTAAATATGGACGGGCGGGGTGGGTTTGAAAACTAAATAAACGGTCATAACACAGATTTGAAGTTTATTTACATAGGTAGAATCGATAGCAAAGTGGCATGTTTGGAACTTTTTCGTGCCCTGCACCCAGTGTTATTTCTTTCTGACCCGTTTTCTCAAGTCCATGACCTGTTCATTTTTTGAGCTCTTGTCGTGATTCTTATTGCTGTGAGTAGTCCTTAGTTCTGAGTTGCTAGATGTGTTCCTTGTTTGCCCTTGTTGGCTTATTGGTAGTGCTTATTTGAACCTCCTAGTAGCCCTTTGGACCAGTGTCCGCTGGTGTGATCAGTATGCACTGAGCTTGTTTGGTTTTGCTTTAGCCTACGATATAGCTTGTGAGGCTGGTGTTTCTAGTGTATATGTGATAATTTGGGGTTTGTTTAAGCTTGTGTTTTATCTGTGTTAACTTAAAAGCTCCTTGTGATATTTGCTAGGCTTTGAAATTACTTGAAATTGAGTTTGGGGATAGTTTATAGTGTGAACTTCAACATACATCAAGGTTAAGCATTTCTAGAAACATTTAAGCACTCAAATTCCATCTACAAACTGCCCTGTTCACTCCATTTGGTACAAACCAGTTTCAAGCACACCTGATCTCTTATTAGCCCAAACTGCTTATTATTTCTTTTATTGCATGCTGATATACATCAAAATACACAGCAAGATCTGATTTCTTTAATTTGTATTTAATGGCAGAAAACGAAGTACAAGAGAGAACCTAACAGGATCGAGAGTTTTGACTTGCAATATCAATCATACCTTCACGGCATGTCAAGAGAGTTTAGGGTAACATTTACAGAATTTATACATTTATTTATACTCATTTATATATTTGATCTTATATTGTAAATGTTTTAGGAGCGAGCACGTGAAGAAATGAATAAAAGAGAATTAGAAATTGGCAAGTCAAAACCTGTTGATGATGAAGCGCGATCAGAGATTGCAGATGCTGTATTGTTTGAGCTTATTGGTCCAGATAAGCCTGGACAAGCATTTGGTTTTGGGACCGGAGTTACAAAATCTAAAGTCACCAAGTTCAGTTTTGATTTAAGAAGAGCAAGAAAAGAAAGTTTAATGGATTAAAACCGTCTATTGTTAGATAAAGTTGAATCACAAGGTAGGCATATAGAGTCGCAAAACAATCAAATCAAGATTATGGCAAAAGATCTTTGTGACCTTAGAAAGGACGTGAAATTTTTAACAACTGCATTCAAAGAGATCTATGGGTCTGGAGCTTACAAAGATATGATCTTTGAAGACGTGACATGTGAAGACGTACCAAGCACACAGGTTAGACTTTGACCCTTATTTTATCCTAGTATATGGTACTCTTAGTAACACTTTTAGTTGTGCAAGTTTTATACAAGAACTGGTTGCAATATATCTTTCCTCGATCTTTTTTTTATTTTTTTTGGTAAAGGGTATTTTTTTCCTGGTTAAAAGTACCGTTTCTATCAAGATCAACCTGTGAAATTATGATTTACTTTAGTAGTCAGATGGCTGTAAAAACATCATCATCATGCAGAAAGTTGGGTACTGATAACAGGTTCATGGCCGGATATAACCAGATATAGCCGGGTCATGGCCGGAATAACACTACTTGAATGATCATATTTGGTTATATTTCCAGATTAGCATGTTTATTCTGAAACGGGTGAATTTGGTTATATTACTTAAGTACTTTAAATTGTGTTGAGCAAGTCAGACGTGTTAAACACTACTGGATATGGGTGAATTTGGTTATATTACGTAAGTACTTGTAACACCCTTAAAAGTCAAGGACAAGGAGTGAATTGGACTTCAGTAACGATCATATTTGTTTGTGATATTCATATTTCTGATGTTACTTGAATGATCACACATTCAGGAGCAGGAGCACCAAAGACAACAGGACCACAACATTCAAGAGCACCAAAGACAACACGAGCACAACATTCAGGAGCCTTTGGGAAAAATGTGGCAAAGTTCGTGGCAATCTAGCATGCAAATACCTTCCGTTTCTAGAGTTCAGAATGTTGTACAGTCGTCGTCTCAAGGGTAGAAAGCGCGAAGATGTGTATGCAGACATGCTAAATGATTGATGTTAATTGGTTTTTACTTAGCTTGTACTTTCTGGAAAACATGCTAGTAAATGCATTTGACTAATGAATGTAGACATTGAAATATCCATTGCTCAAATAAACATGCTAATAACTTTGTTTCAGTTTTGCATGTATTTTCTTTTTTATTAAATAAATATTTGTATGTAATTTCTTTTTTAATTTTTTCTTCTTCCGGAAAATATGTCCACACTTTTAGGTGTGAATATTTAACAATGTTGCCACACTTTTGAGTGCAAGTAGGGATGGCAAAAGCACCCGAAACCCGAACCGGTTGGGTCGGGTTCGGGGGCGGGTTGGCGGGTTTGGATGCGGGTTTGGGTATTAATATAATTTTTTAGCCGGGTACGGGTTCGGGTATGGGTTCGAGTAATACCCGCCCGATTACCCGTACCCGTACCCGTATCCGCTTACCCGAATCTATATCCGCTTTATTGATATTATAATTAACTAGAATATATATACATTATATATAATTTCTTCCATTATATTTTTTTATATACGTATCTCTATTATATAACATATTTTATTCTGTACATGAATTATCCAAATGGGTTAAATCGTTTGATACGATATTCATTTGCTTTAACTTAAAAAAAAAAAAATGAATATATTATGGTGTTTCCTTATGTTTTTCGGTGGATTTTAAGTGTGACTTAATATTAATACGACCAATTTTGTCCCATAATAATCATGTCAATTGGGATAACCGAAACCCGCGGGGAAAAAACCCGAAAAAAAACCGAATGGATTTATAAACGGGTACCCATCGGTTTTGGGGCGGGTTTGGGTATGGATTTGCATAAAACGGCGTACAGGGTACGGGTTTATAAAACCCGACCCCAACCCGACCCCGTTGCCAATCCCTAAGTGCAAGCAATCTTTTTTGCAATTTTTGCACACCTTTTAAGTGTGGACATTCAAAAAGAGTATCTCCCACTTATATGTGTCAGCAAAATTGTTGGTCACACCATGTATTACCGAACACATTTGCAAGTGTGGAATTTATAATTTGACACATTTTTAACGTGGCAATTGACCTTGCTAAAATATGTGGCAAATTTAACTAGTTTTTGTAGTGATATTGGGTTTAGGGTGGCGGCAACTCCCATGGCTCGCCGAAAAAGATAGATTTTAGTTGTAATTTTTTTTCTTTTTAATTATTTTTTTAATATTGATTTTTTCCGAAAAAGTCGCCCCCCAAAAACCGAAAAAATTTTAAATTACCCCAACCTAACTTACTAAAATCCACAATTCAAGCAGCTCTCAAAACCTTATAAAGTCGTTCTCGACTCCAAGAAGACAAAAATATTAGAATTTATCATTTCCATCATACTTTTTTTCTTTCCACATGTTATTGGCTATTGTCAAAAAAAAAATAAATAAACTTTGCCGCCCCACATCTTATTTTTTTTCTGGGTCCGCCAGTGAAGCCCACCATATTAAACTTTTATAAGAAACCATCCTGCTGGCCAGGCGCCACCGGTATCCGTAAGAAACTTGAATCACTAGCATCCTCAAATAATATTAAGAGAATTAATGTGCAGTAGTGACACTTTTGCAAATTCTTTTGAGAAAAACGTGAAATATGTCATAATAACCCGACCACAAAACATTGGATTTTTCGGATTGAGAAGTAGGAGAAATAAAAATATACTCATAGCAATCTCTTAATAGTCAAAACATTGCAAATACTATAGACATAGGAAACAGGTTTTATGATCAAATAAGAACTAGATTATTATGTGAGAAGAGGGAGAAGGGAATCTAAATTCACAACTTTTGTTAAGGCTTTTCACACTAAACATTATTGAAGGAAATTCACAAAAGTTGCGGACAACTCCCCTTCTCGCACTTGTCACAAGCAATTTAAGGCTTTTTACAAATCCGACAGCCTAAATTTCCCTATCTAATTCCTTTGCTAAAATTAACTAAATCCCAAAAAGTTCATATCACAAAAACCAACAATCATCTAGAATTTAAGATAGGTATGAAACTAAATAATTGAAAAGTAATCCACCAACAAAAATGCATAGACTTACATTACAAGGAATCACTAGTTACCATCCCTGGCATTTTCTTTCCTGAATGGTTAAGTAGGATTCAATATTAATAGGGAACATAGAATTATAACAAATATAATTGAGTTTTATAAAAGGAATAGTACATAAGTATACATTATTATACCATTCTCAAAAACTCCTTTAGCTCTGTGGCTTTTGCGCCGACTGGCTTCTTATCAGGGTGGCTTTGTGGCTCTATTACTTTGATGAACGCAGTATGTAGGAACAAAAATGTGTGCAAGTATATTCATAAAGATAATTGCCAATAGGGGTTATTAAAAAAAACTGTAAATAACAGAAATGGTGGCCTTTAATGTAATGAATGATTTGAAGGAAATTGGAAGGAAAAAGAAATCATGGCTGACATTGGCAAATATATCTAACAAGGTCATCCTGAGCTCTATAAAATCTAATAACATCTAGTACACAAAAGGGAAGTCTCTTCTTGCTTAGTTCCTCAATTCTTCTTGATGCTTTGATGTAAATGGATTCGATGATGACGATGATGAATGGAATCTGATTGAATGGGATCCACTGATGAATGGGATCTGCAGTGGTCAACTCGGTTTCCTGAGATGAAAGAACCAGAAAATTGATGAGGCAATGTTATCTTGCTTCTTTCTCTCCTTTTTTTTGGGCCATAAATGAAAAATTAACCACTCATCATCCATAATCTATCTACTTAAAAGTCTTATTTGGTAATTTCAATCAAATATAATTAAGTCCCTAACTGTCCAAAAAAGAAAAAGGTGTTACCTTTATTAAAAATAAAAACCTTTAAGTCAAAACGGGATATACTGTTTATGAGTTTCGCAATAAAAATTTTCCTCAGAGGGAAAAATAGTTTCAGTTTGGACTTCACTACTACGTACGGAAATTCAAAAACAAACAGTGATACACTGTGTGGAAGATTGAGACAGCCTTGTAAAGTAAGAAGGTCTTGTTAATAGACGAAAAAAAAATAATGATGTAGAGATATAAAATAAAGATTCTACTAAAATGTATCTCCTAAAACATTCAAAGAGATTGGTATTAACTTTTTCCTCAAAGAGTTAGATTACTATTATTGGTAAAACGAATCACTTATGGAATCATTAATGGAACTTGGACAAAAAAAAGGTGTTCATGGGCCACCCAACTTGACGCAGCAAGTAGTCAAGCCCTTGATGATTCTGTTTCAACCCAAAGTTGGCTTAAGCGCGCTAGCCTACTTCCCAGCCCCATTTTTGCCACCTAGAAAAAAATAAAAAGCTCTTCTCTATCTACCATTATCGGAGGGTGAATAATATAAATAAAAAAATGGGTGGTTGGGATCAAGGTCAAAGTGGGTGAATATTTTACAAGTGGAGATTGGTGTTGAAACGCTCAAGAGTTCGGGTTGGGCAGCCTGCAAAAAAAAAATCCTTTATACTTGAGGAATCTATAATAAATAGTATCTTAAATATGATTAGAGAATTTATGTTTCAAGATGATAATCTTAACTTTTTTTTGCAAGAAGATTTAGGATGTTTAGTGCATTTGAACCACATCCGAAGAATAACTTTCTACATGTCTGACTTACTTGACCTATTTGAACTGTTTCATACTACAAAGTTAATTAATCTTTTAGCCAAACCATTTTGGACCTATGAAAGGTAACAACATAATCAAGTCGATTAAAAAATGTCCCTACATATAACCTCGTATGTCTCCTACCAATATTTAAACTACAAACAAAAGAGAGCCTAAAGATAATATGGACCAGGCGTTGTTTTGAAAGCAGAACCGAAACGCGAGTGTTATGAAAGTGCAGACATATATACACAAATGACATATTTCAATTTTGATAAAGTCAACTTAAGCTATTAACCCCTTTGACCATGCTCCTCACTTATTATTAGAAACTACTTCTCCTAGAGGTAAACTACAGGAATATACTTATAAAGAAGCTTTGAGTTTCTAAAATAGTCAATGCAAAGTTATATAGGCATATTTATAATAGTATCCATAGTCAGATGCACATCCAACCCAATTCGATCACATATCACCAGCATGTGTGCAGCTCCCACTACTGACTGAGAAACGGTGTTTTGTGTATGTTAGAATTAAGTAATGCCCAACAGATAAATTTGGTGGCATTAGTATTATAGTATCAGGCTGTTCAGGTTGGAAATTTTAGTGGTATTAATATTAGATAAAAAGAAAAAAATATATAGTATAATACGGATATAATAATAGAGCAGCATTGGATTAGTATTAGTATTTATAGTAAGTCAGGGTAAGGTTGAAACTTATAGAAAATAGGGATCAAAAACTTTATTAACCTATCTTATTTATGCTTGATTCCCAAGAAATTTGATTTTGCAATTTCAGTTGCAGGCTTTACAGGGAGAGATGCACCTCTAGAAAGCTTCAGCACATAGTGTTTTCCATTTATTTTTCTCGGTAATATAAAACCATCTCTGGTACTACAAATTATGTGCCACAGCTATTATGATGACAAACACTGGTTTCGAAGTAGATAAATGTCCTGGTAACCAGCATGGCAATGTGACCTATAAGATTTCTATTAATTCATGTGTGGATGCATCTATAATCGACTAAAAAAGAATCCTAATAGGCATAATAGCAAAATAATAACTTAGATAACATGCTCTTTCCACATGTTCAACTGTGGATAATGTACTACCAGCATAGAATTTGCTACTAATGAGCCTCCTCTTTTCCTTAATATCAGCTAACCAAGATCTCTGTCCTTTTGCTAATCTGTCCAAAACGCCAGTGGTCCGCAAAGACATTATCTACAGGGTTTAAAGTAGAATAAAGAGACATAGACACTGGAAGAGAAACAAGTGACAACTGACAAAGTGAGCTTGAAAAAGATAAAACTTTCGGAGCTGAGTAGATGAAGCAACCACAAATTGGAGTCTTAGCCCGAAAGCAAGATACTGGAGAGAAGGCTGATGATGTGAATCGGTGTGCTGCTGTTATGCGGGCCTACTACTGGTACGTGGTGTGGGAGGGGGGAGGGGATATATCTTTCTTCCTTTAGTTAGATTTTATAAGAACCAAAATTTCATGCGAAGCCGCGAAGGAAACAGATTAATAGATGAAAAAAAAAAAACAAAATTTCGGGAAGCACCAATTGCTACCATCGAAGATTCAACAGAAAAAAAAAAAAAAAAAAAAAAAAAAAAAAAAAAAAAAAAAAAAAGAAAAAAAAAAAAAAAAAAAAAAAAAAAAAGATCAACAACCATGTCTAGTAGAATGCTGTTCTTGTAACTTGAAGCATCACCAAAACCATTTAACTATACACTGTGACAATATTCTCCCAAAAATATGAATCACGAGAACTTAGCGCTAAGAAGTGAATCAGTTAGAGTAAGTGATGCACCCTTTATAAAACTAACGAATCTACATTCGCCCATCTTATCTAACGTAAATTAGATTTAAAACTAGTGCCTCACCATGTGCTTTATGTATATCAGATACGTCCTATAACCCAAATTGACAGCCATCCCTTGAAGCCATGAGTCTCATTTAAACTTTAAGAATTTTCATAGACTAAAATTGAAGCATTGGTAATTAAACTGTTTCTGAAATTCATATAAATAAAATAACATGAAATAAGAGAACATAAAACTATGCCATGGTCGAAAGATCAAAACCCTTGAAAGACTTTTATATTGTGAAAAATAAATTGTGAACTAACAATGATAATCTAACTATGCCTAAGTTTGCCGAAACNCAAGAATAAAAAGGTAAAAGACTAAACAATTTAAGAAAATATGAACTAAAGATGTAATAAATAAAACAACACGGTCAAAATTGAAACAAAACACCTTCGTCTTCCTGGACAACATGGTACACAAACACAAACACAAACACATTACACTTAAAAAAACAAAACACCACAAAAAAACATACACGAATACATAAGCACAAAACCCACAAACACATAAACATAAAACCATCAGAAAAGAAAAAATAAAATAAAATAAAATAAAATAAAATACCGAGCGCGTAGCGGGTGGTGACAGTGCCAAAACCGATGACGCAAAGGGCAGTGTCGTCCTCGCGTTATCCGGTGACGTTTTCCATTAGCGTGAGACTTTCACGCCGCCCACTACCGGATGCTGTTAAAAAGATTTTAAATACATGTTACAGTGCAACGCATTTTTAACCATATCCCATGCCCCTTAGCCTTCTTGGATTGAGAAAATTCCAAAATTCGTTGCCATTGGTATGATAGATGCTTATGTGTATGCTTGTTTATAGCATTCATTTCGAAACTCTTTATTTTAGGAAAAGTAAACAAATGTCTCACTTCTCTTCTTTCATTCTCAATCTAAGCTTTAATTTGTCATTTAACTAACTTTCTCTTTTAATAAAAGAAAATTTAAAAATAATTCACATATACAACCACACAAAGCAATTTCAATCTACAAAAAGAATTTACTTTTAAAAGAGATAGAGAAGTAAAATGTTTAAGCTCAATGAAACAGTAAAATAAGTGATAAGTTAATACACTCATAAAATGTTCTTAAAAAGTGTCTTTAAAGCACTTGTTAGCTAGCTTAAGTCACAAGTTACATAATCCCAATCAACAAAGCATCGTTTATAATGGGACTAGTTTTTACAAGAAATTATAAAACCATATCGAAAGTTAAGATAATTTTAACGCCTTGAATGTCTTACACTTCTTTTCGAAAGAGTCAATTGCAAGAATCGTCCCTGTGGTTTGCCCAGATTGCAAATTTCGTCTTTGACCTTTCATATGAGTAGGCAGCCTCCCTGTGGGAAAACTTTTGGTCAGTTTTGGTCTTTGCTTATGAAAGATCAGGAAAGATTTTTGCAATTTTGGCAAACCACAAGGAGGCCGCCTGCACTTAGGAAGGATCAAAACGGACCCAACTTTTCACACAGGGAGGCCGCTTGCTAGGGATGGCAAAAGCACCCGAAACCGACGGGGAAAACCGAAACCCGAACCGGTTGGGTCGGGTTAGCTAAATATTACATCTCAAGTCAAATATACATACGACAAACATGAAGTTTTCACAGCTAGTACTAGGTTTCTTGAACCAACAGTCATTCAACACTGTGAGTCTGTCACTAACAAGATGACAAGTTTAACCTTTTCCAAATTATATAAAAATGCAAATGCTAAGGATAATCAATGATAGAAGCTACTCTTTTGAAGATAGCCTAAAAGCTAAAACATGGGATTTGATTTCGGCATGAACGGGATAACTGAAATTACAACAAAGAAAATACAAAGAGCCAACCACATACAGGGGCGGACCTATATACACTACAAAAAAAAGTTGAATTCTCCACACTTATTTCTCCACGGTATAGTCAACCGTGGCATTTTTTTTAAATGAATAATAATTTTGCCACATTTATAGGTGTCACAAATATTTAAAAAAATACTCCACATATATAAGTGTGGACAATTACAATAACGCTACATTTATAATTGAAGAAAACAAATTATTAAAAAGCCACACTTATAAGTGTAAGAAACACTTCAAAATTGCTACACTTATAAACGTAAAAATAACTACATAAGAAAGCCACATTTATAATTGTGGAAACAAAAGCTACACTTTATTAAAAAAAATAAAAAAAAAAAAATAAATAAAAATAAAAATTAGTAAAAAAAAATAGAAGCTATCCATCACTACACTATAAAAAGAAGTTGGTCCACTCGGTTAAAAAAAATCACTACATTATTCACTACACTTATAAAAATCACTACACTTAAAAAAAAAAAAAAAAAAAAAAAAAAAAAAAAAAAAAAAAAAAAAAAAAAAAAAAAAAAAAAAAAAAAAAAAAAAAAAAAAAAAAAAAAAAAAAGCATAAGCTGGTCCATTCATTCCCTGCTAGGCCTCAAAATCACTACACTTATAAAAAAAGCTACAAGTTACATCACCTCAACAAAATTCGTCTATCCATTCCCTGTTACTAAAAAATGTGTAGTAATCCGTAATCGTTAATTGTTCATCGCCGTTGTTTTGTCGTAATCGCCGTTGTTTCGTCGCCGTGGTCAATGTTAGTTAATTGGTGTTTCGTTGCCGTGGTTTCGTCGCCGTAATCGCCGTAATCATTCACTTTTCCGATCATCATCATCATCAGGTCAATGTTAGTTAATCGTTTATTAATGTGTTTCGTGTTGTACAATATGATAACGATTATTATTATGTGTTTTGTGATGGTTAAGTAGTTTAGAGATATAACGTTTCGGTCCGGATTGCGTTGGTAGAGTTTGCGTTGAACTGAAGGTGTTAGTTTCTGTTGAGTAGTTACTTATAGTTTTTGAACTGAATGTGTTTGATGAAATGCCTCTTAAAGAACTGAATGTGTTATTTTGTGATGGTTAAGTAGTTTAGGTACAAGTGAGATATAATGTGCGTGTTTAGGAGATGATAGATTTTTGATGAAAAAGTTGCACGAGGTATATAAATATAGTATACTGAATTTATCAGTGAGGCGAGTAGAGATGAGATTGTTAGATTTTTGTCGAAGAGCTGCGCGAGGTATATAAATGTAGTGTACTGTATTTATAAGCTATAAGGTGATTAATAATGTGCGTGTTTAGGAGATGGTGTTTGGATGTGCTTAATCACACTGTAGTAAACAAAACACATAATATGGTGATTAATAAGAAAATTGATGATGAGCGGGAGCATTTTTGTGATGTAGTAAAGGTGTTTGATGAAATGCTACTTCAGAGAAATAAAACAAATTTATATCATCAGTCCTAAGCTTCAACCACAATCTGATGTTTTGAAACAGTTGACGTAACAGCTCTCTTTCAGAGGTCATTTCTCCTGATTCTTTGATAATGCAACATCACAATCATCACAGCCTGATTCTTTGCATATCAGAGTCAATATCAGAGAACCACCACTCTGGTTTGACAAAGGAGAAAAAATGAGAACCTGCAAGTTTGCATAGTCAAGTTTGGTTTCAATGACTCAAATTTGATCTTTTTCACAACCTGATTGCACAACACTCTTAATCAAAGAAAAATTATAATAATTGACCATGACCACTGATTCAGCCTATGGAACTCACATGACCTGACCACGACCACTGATTGAGCCTAGGGAACTCGCATGACTCCTAGTTTAGGCTGTGGCACCTTTGCATATGCTACTTTCGGTGTTAGTTTATTCGTGTTTAATGTTGAACAACATACATTATATTTTGTTGGGAAGTTTTGCAGTAAGTTACTGATTATGAGACTTAATCGTGTTTGTTGGTGTTTTGTGTTTTGAGCTTTACAGCTATATCTGCTTTGCAAAAATGTTAAGTATAACCTGAAATCTGTTTTGTGTCTGAACATCATACCCTTTACTAGTAATTTCTGCTGCAAAGTGAATGTTTCTATGATATGTAAACACCCAATCTATAATCAAGTTTTTGTTGGTTGTATGTGTACTTTAATGTTGCTCTTGTATTTTTGGTTGGTTAAACTATGTTGCTAAGCTAACTGTATTCAAATTACAATTCTTTATCAAAATTTGTTGGCTGTTTGGGAAGGTAGTCCCAATCTTAATTTGTTTATCAGAAGGGGTGAATTACACCGTTAGTTTTGGAAGGTAGTCCCAAACAAGCACCCCTTAAGTGGTTACCAACAGTCACAAATCTAATATATTCTGTGGCGATTTTGAAACAGCTAATTGGAAGATGTTTAGGTCTAAAGCAACAATGGAACAGCATGCAAAAAGGAACAAGAATAATTCCACACTCATGGAATCGCATACTCAAACTATCGGTAACTTACACGATGACTCACATCGCCCATCATCTTTTACTCACAAACTTTTCCGCCCACCCTTTTGTTCCACTATCCAACAAAACCCTTTTTCATCGTCATCTTCTGCTGATTTTCAATCGGTACGATCCAATCCAACCACTTATAATCCAAATTTGTATGATTCTATGATGCACCATTCCACATCGTCATCATATTCTAAATCACCAGCATCCGAGCCTATGCTGCACCAGTCATATCCTAAACCACCAGCATCCGAGCCTCTGCTACACCAGTCATATCCTAAACCACCAGCATCCAAGCCTATGATGCACCAGTCCACATCGTCTAATCAACCTTCATCTTCTAGTGCTAGTTTACATCAGTCCTCCTCGTCTTTTTACTTGAACCAAGATGATGAAGATGAATATGAAGATGAAGATCAAATTGATGAGGACGAGGCAAAGGAGGTAGAAATAGTTGGTAAGTATAAACATACTAGTAATTAGTTATTATTTCGCAAATTCCATCCTAACAGTGGGTGGTGATTTTTTTGTAGATGAGTATGGGAGTATTCTTAGGACACAAAAGATGACTGCAAAAGATGTGTATAAGCTAAGCAAGGGTGAAAAAGTTCTTGTTCATGTTAACGATACTTTTCAACTAATTAAGGCTGCAACCACAGTGTGCACAAGGTTCATGACCTTACTTCTAAGACAACCCAATCTGTGTCCACCAGAAGCTAAAGATTGGAGAGAAATAAAAGCTCGTTGTGGTGTATTGCTTTTGGGAGAACTACGGGTAATTTCTTCTAAAACACTTATATTTTATCGTTCATAACAATGAAGGTCATTGATATCTCCTCTTTGTTGCACTTTTTGGCAGCGGAAATTTAGTTTGCCTCAACTTAGTGGTGTTGATGATGTACTTTTTGCCATGTTCGGTGTAAAAGTCAGATACACAAAACATAGATATAAAAAGAAGCTGTTTCGGTTAGCTGCCCAAAGATTAGATGAAGCCAACAATGTTGGTATTAATGGTGCAGAAGAAGGGACATATACAGAAGATGAGCTCCTGCAAGGACTTGATCTTATTGATGCACCGCCAAACTTTCTTAATCACCAATGGGAGTTATATAAAAGTAATCTTAGAGCACCTATGGCAAAGGTACCGGTTTGTTTTCCTCATATTAACAAACTATTTTTACCGAGTGTTTTGTACTGACTTTTTCTATAATGAACTGAATTGTAGAAATTGTCACAACAGGGGAAGAAAGCAAAAGCTGCCCAAGTTCATACTCATAGAACAGGAGCAACCAGTGTTGCACGAAAACGTGACCAATTTGTGAGTATTCTGATAACATTCTCTAATTTCTTTTTTCTTTCCGGCCTATGCTATCTGTTCATTTTCATCACGTGCTTTCTTGAACATCTTAGTTCCATCTACAAACTGCCATGTTCACTCCATTTGGTACAAACCAGTTTCAAGCACACCTGATCTCTTATTAGCCCAAACTGCTTATTATTTCTTTTATTGCATGCTGATATACATCAAAATACACAGCAAGATCTTATTTCTTTAATTTGTATTTAATGTACAGAAAACGAAGCACAAAAGAGAACCTAACAGGATCGAGAGTTTTGACTTGCAATATCAAGCAAAAGATGGATCATACCTTCACGACATGTCAAGAGAGTTCAGGGTAACATTTACAGAATTTATACATTTATTTATACTCATCTATATATTTGATCTTTATTGTAAATGTTTTAGGAGCGAGCACGTGAAGAAATGAATAAAAGAGAATTAGAATTTGGCAAGTCAAAACCTGTTGATGATGAAGCGCGGTCAGAGATTGCAGATGCTGTATTGTTTGAGCTTATTGGTCCAGATAAGCCTGGACAAGCATTTGGTTTTGGGACCGGAGTTACAAAATCTAAAGTCACCAAGTTCAGTTTTGATTTAAGAAGAGCAAGAAAAGAAAGTTTAATGGATCAAAACCGTCTGCTGTTAGATAAAGTTGAATCACAAGGTAGGCATATAGAGTCGCAAAACAATCAAATCAAGATTATGGCAAAAGATCTTTGTGACCTTAGAAAGGATGTGAAATTTTTAACAACTGCATTCAAAGAGATCTATGGGTCTGGAGCTTACAAAGATATGATCTTTGAAGACGTGACATGTGAAGACGTACCAAGCACACAGGTTAGACTTTGAGCCTTATATCTGATGACAAGTTTGTCTACTGTTTTCTTTATTTGTTGTTCTATAATTCGGATGGAAATGTTTTGTTTTTAAATTAGGTTTATTATGCTTGCTTTGTTGTTCATTTTGGTTTATCTGCCGATTGACCATATAATTGACATGTGTTGTTTTATGATGATTGAATTTGGTACTGTTTATGCGATTGTTTATCAAGCTTGGCCTTATATCTGTTTATGTTTATTGTTCTGTCTACTTTGTTGTTTTTATGCGATTGTTTAGGTTTTGGAAGTGGTAGTGTTGAAGTATGTGGATGGTGCTGATGTTGTAAGTTTAGCGTAGAGAAGAAGGTCTGTGAATTCTGATTAGATTTGGGTGTTAAAAGGATCTGTTGATTGACGTTTTTATGTATGAATATGACATGATTGTGAATCACTATGTGTTTATTAGGTTAAAGTTTGGAGATGTGTAATAAGTAGGTTTAGGTTTGGAGTGTTGCTTTGAAGCTTAAAGCCGGTGATTTGGTTGCGACGTTTAGCGTAGAGAAGCAGGTTGGTGAATTTTGATTGAATGTAGGTTGTATGTGACATTTTTGTTGCTGTAGAATGTGTATATCAGATGCATAGTTAGATGTCTTTATGTAGTTTTAGTATGAGGTTTTTGTGTCTGTAAATAAGTCTGAATTGATAGGGATTGAGGATTGAGGATTGAGTGTTTTCAAATTAGTTTAAGATATTGAAAACATTGCTATGGATGGATAAACAGATATTTCTCGTTATGATTTTCGCAGGCTTAGTTACTTTGAAGGATTCGTAAGAAGTGTATAAGTACAAGTTGTTGGTTTCCTGTTCCTTTTGTATTAATATATACGATTGTCTTGTCATGTAACCTTGTTATGGTAGGGCGATACGGAGTTGTTGGGATATAGTTTGGTAGACCGTAGATGTGATGGTGTTGGTGCTTATTAACTTGGTCTTCTCTCGACAAGCAAAGCATTATATTTGCACTGATAATAGAGGCATAGACCAATAAAAGTATGTTTGGAATTCGTAGTTATTTTGAGGTGATCGAGTTGGAGTGACTGGGTGAGAACGAGGTTTGTAGCTGTAGAGTTCTTGTACATCTGCGAGCTTGTCAGATAAGATCAAAGCTTTTACATTGTTGCTTTGTTTGTCGTGGCATAAGATGCACATGATTTCATCCTAATATTTAATTATTTCATCCTAATATTTAATTAGAAGGATGAAAATACATGCTTATGTTATCCGTTTACATGTAAAGGTTTAAAATAGATGTTATTTTTCTAACTTGACTTTTTTAGGTAAGATTTGAATGTGTCATTGTGTGGGATCATCTGTTTGTTCTGACATATATATACTCTAATGTAGTAGGCTATTGAATTAGTTTTTCTGTTATAGGCTTGTTTTGCATCCACAATTTTTTTATCATTACAATTTGCTATTTGGTTATCTGGTCATTGTTTGATACTGGAAACGATTTTTTAATCATCATTATCTGGTCATTGTTTGATTCAGGAGCAGCAACAACAGGAGCACAAAAGACAACACGAGCACAACATTCAGGAGCCTTTGGGGAAAATTTGGCAAAACTTGTGGCAATCTAGTATGCAAATACCTTCTATTTCTAGAGCTCAGAATGCTGTACAGTCGTCGTCTCAAGGGTAGAAAGCGCGAAGATGTGTATGCAGACATGCTAAATGATTGATGTTAATTGGTTTTTTACATGTAGATTACTGGAAAACATGCTAATAAATAGCATTTGACTTCACTGTGTTTTAATAAACTTTATTGTGTTTGCCTTAGAAGTGAAATAAACTTTACTGTGTAGAATGTAGACATTGAAATATCCATTGCTTAAATAGCATTTGACTTTACAGTATTCTGCTAACATTCTCTATTTGGATAGTTTATTTGTTTTGCATCAGGTTTCCTTATATACATATTTGCATGTAATTTCTTTTTTATTTTTTCTTCTTCCGGAAAATATGTCCACACTTTTAGGTGTGAATATTTAACAATGTTTCCACACTTTTAATTGTAAGCATCTTTTTGCAATTTTGCCACACTTTTAAGTGTGGACATTCAAAGAGTGTTTGCCACACTTTTAAGTGTGGACATTGAAAGAGTATCTCCACACTTATATGTGTAGCAAAATTTGTCACACCCATTATTACCACACTTGCTCAAGTGTGGAGTTTATAATTTGACACACTTTTAAACGTAGCCAATTGGCCTTTAAAGTGTGGAAATTTTAACTAGTGTTTTGTAGTGTTAGTATTCAAAAATTCAAAATTGACAACTAAAAACTATATCGGAATGTGTAGAATTGAACAATCGGTTTAGAATTGTAAAATTCGTTTAAAATGATGAAGAATTGAAGCTTCTATTGGTCTTCTAATAAAAGTTAAATGTGATCGGTGATCTCCACGAGAGATAGCTGTTAGAATCTTTGAATTTTAAATATACGAGAGGAGGTGCACGTAGATGGTCAAGGATGGATGGCTTGGCTAGTTGGTTGTATTTCTGAATTTGAAATAGTTGCGATCGGTGCTAGTTGATTAATTATATTGTAAGATTGAGTCATTGGTGCCATACGGAAACTTATATAAAAATACAACCAATTCTTTCAAGTTTTCTATTAGAAATATGACGTGTTTCAAATATTGTGGTGGGGACTTGAATTTTGGACTCGGATGTAATGGACTTCACTTTAATATTATAATTGGTGTGCACACCACTTTTAGTGGTGTACATATACTTCCCCATAATTATATAGAAACTGACTAGCTAACTATGTGGTAAACATCTCAATACATTTTCTATTAGTTATATGTGTAACGACATCTTCTTTTTCTTCTAGGTAATTAAAACTAAATGAGGCTGAGAATAACACTTCGAATCAAACATTTGATACACACGAATTAAAATTGTTACGCGCTTTGTATCAAGGTACAAAACTTCTATTAACCAAACAACTCCATTAATAGCCTTGATCGTATTTCTGACTCATCTTATGTAGCTGTCAATGTACCAAAATTTAAGATAGTTACACCACTTCCCATTTTTCAAACAAATATTTGTTTGAGGGAGGTGTAAAGTTTTGACCCCTTTCTCTCCCTGACACAGCCGGGTGAGACTAAATGGGTGATGGTAAAACTCTCTTATCGATATTAAAGTACCATCACCTTGTCGTGTAGCATACATCTCAGAATGGGGACCACAGAAGTTTCCAACCTCACTTGTTGGGCTAACCTTACAGGGTTCAGAAGAAAAAGAAGAAGCCACTAATTGGAGTCAATTGTCTCATCTTCATCTTCCTTCATCTCTCACTCGACTTTGCATTGTTGGTTTTGACAAGTTGGAAACAGTTTCCGAGGGACTCCAACACCTCACCTCCCTCCAACATCTCATCATTTACAAATGCCCAAAGATGAAAGATCTACCAGAAACGTTGTTGCCTTCACTTTTGAGTTTGAAAATTGGGAGATGTCCAGACCTGAAAGAAAGATGCAGTAGAGGAGGCTCCTACTGGCCCAAAATCTCCCATATCCCCTGCATCAAAATAGATGACGAGTCACAAACATAATATGAAGGTATGTTCTCTCCATGCCGTTTAACTTCTTTTATTTAGATTTGGACTTTTGTGTGTATTTTGTTCATGTACATTACTAATTTACCCTTTGTTGTTAATAAGGTAATAAAACTAAAGTAGGGGTAAAATGGTCACAAGTACACAAAAAACTCCAAATTTAAAACTTTGGTGCTATAATAGCAACAAAAGAGTTAACTAAGCAACACTCGAAAATGTTACAGGTTTGTCACATGTTTTAAGACAATTACAATAGTTTATTCAACAATTTCCAAAATAAATGATGAACTAGGATTGCTTGTAGAATTTTGGTTATTTGTTAAAAACTGAGAAATTTTTGTAATACGAGGTCATGACAACCTATTTAAAGTCAGACCTGAAGTGGCTTTGGTTTTTTCATCATATGTTAGACACCACCTTATATGCTGAATGTTAGAGTAAATTACATAGATGGTCCCTGTGGTTTGCCCAAAGTTTCACCCACAGTCCCTGAAAGTTAAAAGTTGCACGGATAGTCCCTATCTCTGAAAAGAATAACACTAATGGTCCCTTTTTTAACTGTCGTTAAGTGACTTCCGTTATAATTTACACGTTAGTCCCTTTTGGTTAAATATCATTGCATCGTTTATCCTTTATAATAACGGTCGTTTATAACTTAAAGTTTTTCGAACTTTTCATACGTTTTCATCCGTTTTTATACGTTTTCATGCGTTTTAATCCGTTTTCGTCCGTTTTTCTTACGTTTTCATCCGTTTTCATGCGTTTTTATACGTTTTCGCTCGTTTTTCTTGCGTTATTGTCTGTTTTCCTACGTTTTCATCCGTTTGGGTCCGTTTTTATACGTTTTCGCTTGTTTTTATACGTTTTTCATTATTTTTCTTACATTTTCATACGTTTTTATCCGTTTTTATACGTTTCATACGTTTTTATATGTTTTCGTTCGTTTTTACACGTTTTCTTACATTTTCATCGGTTATTTTTATGTTTTTCTCCGTTTCCTTCCGTTTTCATCCATTTTTTATTCATTTTCGTCTGTTTTTATACGTTTTGGTCTATTTTTATACGTTTTCGTCTGTTTTATATGTTTCATTTTTATATATTTTAATCCGTTAATGTATAAAAACGTATGAAACCGGACGAAAATGTATAAAAATAGATAAAAGTGTATGACAATTTAAGAAAAATGGATGAAAGCATATAAAAACGAATGAAAATGTATAAAAATATACCGAATGTATGAAACGTAAGAAAAATGAGCGAAAACGTATAAAAGCGGATAAAAGTATTAAAACAGATGAAAACATAAGAAAAACGAACGAAAACGCATAAAAACGGACAATAACGTATAAAAATGGACCAAAACGTATAAAAACGGACGAAAATGAATGAAAACGGAGGGAAACGGAGAAAAACATATGAAAACATAAAAATAACCGATGAAAATGTAAGAAAGCCTATAAAAACATATAAAAACGTATGAATACATATAAAAACGGATAAAAACGTATGAAAATGTAAGAAAAATAAAGGAAGACGTATAAAAACAAGCGAAAACATATAAAAACGGACCCAAACGGATAAAAATGGATGAAAACGTAGGAAAACAGACAGTAACGTAAGAAAAACGAGCGAAAACGTATAAAAACGCATGAAAACGGATGAAAACGTAAGAAAAACGGACGAAATCGTATAAAACGGACGAAAACGGATTAAAACGCATGAAAACGTATAAAAACGAATGAAAACGTATGAAAACGTAAGAAAAATTCGAAAAAAATTAAGTTATAAACGGCCGTTATTATAAAGGATAAGCGATGCAACGATATTTAACCAAAAGGGACTAACGTGTAAATTATAACGGAAGTCACTTAACGACAGTTAAAAAAGGGACCATTGGTGTTATTCTTTTCAGAGATAGGGACTATCCATGCAACTTTTAACTTCCAGGGACTGTGGGTGAAACTTTGGGCAAACCATAGGGACCATCTATGTAATTTACTCTGAATGTTATATAGTTTACGTTCCTTAAATTTTAAATATTAGGAGTAGATAATATTTGATTTGAAATTATGTGTTTCTTAACAAATTCAGATGTCTCTCTCTTTCTAACATTCATTCTAATGTAGTTTTGAATATCTGATTTGCAATGCCCAAATTGACTTGCAGTGTAGTTAATATTCTGATAAAGTTGGTTTGCCAACCATGATTTCAGGGAAACAAGCATTGGGAACGTGAATATGTTGCCAGTATTCCAGCGTCAAAATTGTATGTTGATGGTGTTTCGATTGGTAGTTCATTGGAGGAATTGAGTTGGTGTATCATTTGGATGGAGGCAAGTGAGTCGTGAAAGATGAGACTACTTCGCCTTAACAAATGATATTGCCAAAAGAGTGAGACAGAGCTGTTGGATGCATCAAGTTATTAGACTGGTTTGTTGTTGCTGTTTGATAGTTTTTCTGTTAGCAATTTGAATATTTGTTTGTTTGTTTTAAGTTGATGTTTGTTTTGCTTACTCTTTAAATTGATGTAATTTTATCCTTTTCACTAAATTGTGACAAAAGAACCTGAGGGATAGCAATGGTAAAACCAGCAACTACATCTGATAAAATACACACCATTTTGCACAATTATGTTTACTCCACATAGTGTCAATATCCAATTTCTACTGCCTTGTTTTTCAAAGTGTTAACAAAAGTTATATTCTGCATAGAACAGTCAAATATAATGCCAAAGACAGTCAAATACTAAAAATTCATGTAATACCTAAAATTCGTAAACTCTGTAAAATTACCAAATTGCCCCTACAAGTTTAAAAATTCATAAAACTATAATTAAATTACCAAATAAAGCCTAAATAAATAAGATAAAGTATCCTATGACCATAAAATAATTTTGTTAACAGTTTTACATCATAAGAATATGTACAAAAAAATTAAATGTCACCTAAGGATTTTATATGGGCCGAAATATTTATTTATTTATGCATAATATGTAATTAAAAAGAAAATAATTAAAGATAATTATCAAATAATTTTAGAAACAATAAAATCAGATTTTAGTCTCAATATGGGCGTAAAGAACCGGCCAAATCAATTTCCATATCTCCCTATTAATTCTATAAACCGTATATATCAAATATACCAAAACAAAAACCCTAAAAAGCTCCAAAAACACAATACGGCCTCCAAAATTTTTCCAGTACCTCCCATCATTTTTCCCAGCCATCTTGAAGATTTTTGGACGTGAGAAAAATAGCTTGGTGTTCCAGAGGTGACCGAGTGGTTCGTGGTGATTTATTTTGTGTCGATTTATTCCAGCCAAGGGGTATAAATCCATTTCGATCATTCCAATCATCCACAATTGTTTTGGGTATTTTTTTTATCACTTCTTATATTATATAACATCATTCTAAAATATATAAATCAGATCATGCATGCTTGTTGGCTTGTTTGGAATTTATTTCGAAAGAAACCCTAATTTCGGGTATAATTAAGAAAGAGGTGAAAACAAATTTTCTGAGGCACTAAATTATTTTTAGAACATGACATTATGATGGTATAACACTGTAAAAATGGTATTCGAATTATTGGAAGCCTAGATGTGATGTTTCGAATTTATTTTTGTTGTTTATTAAATCGATAAATTGAAAATAAAAAGAAAAGGTTATAACGAATTAGGGTTTGGATTTTTGGGTGTTTGTACATGTTAATTAATGTCATATGATGGGGTAATAATTGCTAAATGATTTGGGAAAAATTGGTTTAGGGTTTGTGGAATTAATTTGGGTCGAATTGATTTTTTAAAAAAGGTTAAGGGTTGTTTTCAAAATTCTAAAACTTAAGGGGCTATTTTGAGAGACTTATAAACTGCTGGAAAATCATGCAAAAATAGTGCAAGGGCTGTTTGGGTAGTTTTTGTAATTAAAAGGATCTAAATTGTAATTATTAATTAATTAGTATTCGATTTTAATTAAATGCTAAATAGAGGGACTAATTTTGTAAATATGATATGTATGTGGTTTTTACTGTATTTTAAAGTTAGTGGAGGGCTAATAATGTGTATTTGATAATTTATTGGATTTTATGTGCAAAATGTATAATTAAAGGATATTAAATGTAATTAATTAAATATAAGGACTAAAAATGTAAATTCTGGAAAATTGCCGCCATTTTAAGTAAATAATAATATTAAAAGTGTTTTGTGTAATTTTGAGCATTTATGGGCCTAATGTGTAATTATTATGGAATTATGATTTAATTAATAAGTTTTGTTAACTTAAGGGACTAATTGTGTAAATTCTGAAATCTGAGGGGCTGAATAGTACTATATGTAAACTCTGATGTGACATTCTGAAATTTGGTAAAATAATATGCTTGTTTGGTAAATATGGACATTAGAGGGATTAAATCATGAATTATGTAAATATAAGGTTTGTTTTGTAAATATTATAACTAGAGGGGTATAAACTGTAAAATTATGAACAAAAGGGATTATGATGTCATTCTGAATAAAATGAGTATTAAATCAGTAACTTGAAGTATTTTCACTTGATACCTTTGAAATTGATGAAATTACAAATAAAACCCTGAACTTTGTGAACTTGTCATAATTAACCTTAGACTTCTGTAACTTGTTAAAATATACCTTTATTCCATTATAATCTCTGAGTAAGGACTTAATCTAATCTGAAATGATAATATCTGTTAATTCTGGAAATCTGCTAATTATGGAAAGTTACTAAATATAGAAACCTGCTAAATATGGAAAGTTACCTAAAATGGAAAGATAACTAAAATCAATAATCTAGATTATAAGGACCTATCAGTAATTCTGTCTTCTACTCCTTTAGGTGTGAAGAAGGAGTGACCCTCTATTATTCTGTGGTTCTTGCTTTGTCTGATTTTTGCTTTGGAATAAGGTACAGATATTCTGACCTTTTCAGTAAAGGTTTCTCATGACTCTCCTTTTCTTTTGATCTGACATTCTGTTTAGGGTTCCCGATGCCATTGCTATGAAACCCCATTTTATTTTTTGAACCTTTTCTGTGATGAACCTTTGTTATCTAAACCTTCTGATTTGGACTTTCTGATTTGATCTTCTGATTTGGACTTTATGATATGAACCTTTGATATGTATTTCTGATCTGATTATTATGATGACCTATGATCTGTGTCATTTATGACATTCTGTTTGACCTATTCTAGTTTGACACCCGAGCCAAATTTTGTTTCACTAGGCATGGGGGTTCCATGTCCATGTCAGGGATGCACCTCTGACATGACTCTAGGGCAGTAGAGTGATGTTCTGCCACGTCCCTTTGATTGGTCTGCATGTGAATGGGTAGGGGCGTATGGATGCATCCTAGATCTATTTCTGTTTCTGTTTCTGATATGATATGATATGATTTGTCTGGTGAATGTGGCTGTGTGTGCAATACACGTCCTTCACAAATTTCTGGGAGCTAGCTACTCCACCCATATGAGGACACCCCTCATTATTGTCTGATTATCTGAGAGGTCTCCCCTCTATATGATTATGAAGAGATATGATTATGATTATGATGAAGGCATTATTATGAAGGCATTATTATGAAGGCATTATATCTGTTTCTGGGATCGTGGTTGATGACTAACCCTTACCTTACCTCCATCACTATTTCATACATACCTTTGATTACGTTCAGTTATTCCCTTTATACCTTATTCAGTATTCATTTCTGTTTCATTATTACTTCGTTGTTATATCTGTTCACTGGGCTTTTTAAGCTCAGCCGCGTTTTTCTTTCTCCCGCGGCAGGTTTTAGAAGGAAGCTGGGATATGAGTGAAGAATGCATAAGAGCTTAGTGGACTTCACCTTGATAGTTATATTCTGAATTAGAGATGACTAGAAGAGATTTATATTGCAGACTTAGCATTTCATTATTATTCTCATTTTTAACCTTGTATTTCATATTATTACTTGTAACCTTTGGAATTCTTTTGTATTACTTATGTTGTATGTCTGTATATGCTTTGATATGTCACCGTAATGTAGTGCTTCTACCCTTATCGGGTTGGGGCTTTACAAGTCAACTGGATCCCATGAAACACCATGACCAATTTCAGACCCTTGTCCACCCCTTTTAGTCACTCCACTAGTTTTAACACCTCCTCTAGCAGAACCACTTGCAGACACAGTTTTTGATCCTCTAGTTTTAACCCTAAACCACCACCTGCTTCCATAACTACTTCCTTCTTTGTTGGACAAACCCTCACATTATGTCCTTTTCCACATATTTGACAATGAACGATTACCCCTTTTCTTCCCAACCTAGTTCTATTCCCATTCTTACACAATTGAAGTCTATCCTTTTGAGCTTATTGTGTTATGAAACAAAAATACTCCAATGAGCCACCAACATAAGTTAATCTAAACTCCGATGCTTATCCTTCTAACCTTAAAAAACTTGATAAGAACCTCATAACAATTACTAATATACAGTTTGCAATATTACTTTTGCTGAAAATTTCATTGAATCCTTAATATATCCTAAACCAAACACCCCCTTTAAACATATTTGAGAAACTATTTTGATTTGTTGATTTAAATAGCACAAGGGTGTTTGTATTAGCTTATTTACAGTAACTTATGTATATTTCTACTGCCTTCTCTAACTACTCTTCAAACACAACCACCTCCCTTCCCCCCTCACGCTTGGTTGGGATCAGTTTTAGCTTATTTTCAATCTCTATTTCCTTGTTTCGCAGTGTTAACGAAAGACTTCACATAACAATGATGAGTATTAACAGCTTGAGCCCTGTTCCCAATTTTCCAGTATAAATAGCATCATCATCCCAATCGCTGACGTCATCATTATCCATTTCAACCCCCACATTTTCATTAACAATTTCTACATTATTCTGAATAATCGTTTTCTTATTAAGCTCGCATACTGAATCCCCATATTTCTGTGGAACCTTCACCAATCTCTTCAAAGCACGCCGTTTAATCGGTATTTCTTAGAAGCGTAATGAGTTATTATTCAAACATTCAAAATTGACGACTAAAAACTATATTGGAATGTGTAGACTTGAATTTAAAATCAAACTATCGGTTGGAGGAGAATTGAGGCTTTTATTGGTTTTTAAATGGAGGGATTTTGGCAGGAAAAACGGTTGGAGGAGAGAGAAAGGATTTGTTATTGATATATGCTTTTGTCACACTTATAATTGTGCACTAGAATCTCCTCTTGTGGTTATAACTTGGCTAACAGTTCCAGTTTTGTTGTCAAATGGATTACATTTCATTAGAGGTGGGAAAATGGTTTGTTTTGCTTATAGCGGGTTAAATGGGCCAAATCGAAAAACTTAGCTAAAAAGGAAATGGGTTGGAAGTTTCAATGAATTATTAATGCCTGCAATCTCCTAAGTTGTTTTATGCGAATATGATGATAGTTAACAGTATAATTGGACAAAAAGTGCTTCGGGTCAACCATACCAAAAATTACCCATTTTGAACTGTTTCTGTTGCCCGCACTACCAATTTTACCACCGCTACTTTTATATAACTACTTCAAACTCCTACATCGAACCTCTTGACAAGAACTGCAAATGCAACATGTAGTTGAAGTAGCAAAACCTTCATCATCTAGTGACTTGAAAAGTAGTTAGTTTGACCATAAAGTCAAACACTTCCTAGAGTTTGCGACAAGGCATGACCTTTTTTTGTCTTCTTTATATGATTCTAGCTTGCAGTGTATGTGTATCAGAATCAGATACATGGCATATGCAACGTAGGTCACTGCATATTTAATACATCATACATCCATATCCAAGGGTTAATCCGATGCATACTAAATATTGATTATTAGGAACCCCAAATTAGTTTTAGGGGGACAACAGATGAACAGAAGTCAAAAGTATACAAATTTATTACTTAAGAGGCCATCCACTAATTTACATGGTGTAACATACGGAGTATTAGTTTAGGTAGATGCAAAACTGTTTGTATGCGCCTTTGTGGATAGCTAGATAATAATACTATTGACCAACTTTTTCCACACGATTGTTGGTATCGATTCACAGGCCTTGGTTGAAGCCAATTGCTTTCCATAACACGCTTGTAATTAACCATAGTTTGTATATGTGTGAGACTGAGTTTTGTAGAAACACATATATGTAAACACTGTTATTGATATTGAGAATAATGGGATATGTTTACAAAACTCGATCTAATCCTATAAATACTTAATGAAACGACATGACTAAACAAGTCAACCATTGTGTCGTTTCAATCCTAACCGTTTGTAACTGCTAACAAACATAACTGTCAAACTAAAATAACTATCTAAAAGGCTGTTTGGTTTAAGGTTCGACCCAAACATTACATGTCGCCTTTTTGACCCATACGACCCATACATAATTAAAACATAAAAGTAAAGTGTTCTAATAACATTCCCAACATTAAATTAGGTTACAACAATTCTTGTTATCAAGCTAATAACTTAAAATAGTCCAGTTTGCAGCTGTAAAAGTGATCTTATGTTAATGCTCCTTATGGGCAACTGTGCCAATATGTTCGGATATATGTCTTGTTTAGCTGCATAGTAGGACCATGTGGAAAACATGTTTTGATCATGAAGTGAATTGCCAACGGACAAGCAAGATATAGTTGACATGTACAACTAATTTATGTGTTGTTCATGTACATATTTTCTGGGAAGGCACTTTTGTTATTGTCAATATTTGTGGGTTATAGGCCAGTTGCACTTGATTTGACGAGACCGATTTTAAGGCTACTTCTTATGTTGGAAAATTTAGTGCACTTGAGGGATCAAATCATACATGGAAATGGGTTTGGAGGTACGGAGTGTACACCCATCAAGTCCCTGATTACCCTGACTCAATAGTGGTTGTGCTAGTGTGAATCTGATTCTGCTGATGCATGAATCTGATTCTGCTGCTAGTGTTGTGAATCTGCTGCTAGGATTCTGCTGCCAGCCGATCCTGCTGCTAGCTGATTCTGCTGCTGACTCTGCTGCTAAGCAGATAATGTAACTGTTTTGACCTATTCAAATGACAGTTATATCTGCTCTTATGACCACGTTTAATTGGTCATGTAACCACTATCTTTGGCTATAATGGGGGTAATTATGTGGAGATTAATGGGTCGATTAATTCTCATAATTCCATTTGACTAGCTATGAGTACTTTCCTATTTAAGAGGAATTATGTTGAGCATGAAAAACACACAGAAAACAAAAACACTAATATACGCAAGGGTTGTTGAATTGTGCCTAATTCAATAACAAACATTTGGTCTTATCCCAAGTAGATATTCGTGATACCCAGGCATTAGGGTCGAATAGTTTACTTTGGAAAGTGATAACACGATTCCAAGTGATATCCGGTAACCTTTATTGGTACGTAGTTAGGCTATTGATTATCTTACCCTGTTCTGGGCTCATAACCACCAACATGTTAGTCCCATGGTTTGTGTACATACATGAAAAATGATGTTTTCTCTAGTTTATGCGTTCCTCTTAACGACTTTTTTGGTGATTTTATTGGCATCACTTATATTTTAATGCAATTGTAATTTACTTGAGATCGAGTGCTTTGCCATGTTTAGCTCATAGTTGAGTTAGGTAGTGCAGAGTGCACACTCGTTCTAGCTAGCTTGATACCACAACAATCAAGTGCGGGGGTCAAAAGGATCGCGCCCCCTTGCGGGGTCAAGGGGCATAACCTCTTCTTGGGGTCTCACTTTTTTGGATGCGAGCATAACCAGTTTTTTCTCTCCGACCGGCTTTTCCTATCAAATGACACAACTTTTACCAAGAGTTGTGACTCTTCCCGCCAACCGCTTTTAACCGAAAATAGCTATCTTTCGGTTGTGTTAGTATAACAAACTTGATATCTTCCAAACAAAACTTACACAACAACTTTCTGTGTATTGATTTGTTCTCTTGTGCCTTAGACAAAAAGTGCAATTCTCAGAATTATCCGATTGAGGATTTCGTGATACCCGAGGCATATAAGGTCGAAACACTTCAATATGAAAGTGATCTCTACATGATTTAGGAAATATATTCAGATATTGATTATTACAATCACACACACCCAAAATTCCAACAACCTTAAGTCCTTAAATGTACCAACAAATGATATCGGAAGATCTAATCAGAGCTTATACAAATAATACCGGGAATAATAAACGGTCTATATTTTACAGTCATATTTTTTCAAGAGAGATGATATACTCTAGGCGGAGCTTTTGCACTTTACGGTTATGTACTTATGTTTATAGATTGTTTCAGTAACTACACAGGTTAGATTATATTAACAATAAGTTGCAAGATCTAGAGAAGGAAAAAGTTACTCTCGGTTTAGAAGTGAAGGATGATAGGTCAAAAGATAGAAATAGACAATACGAGACCTCATTGCTGGTGGATGCATCTAGTATTGTTGGGCGACAAGCTGATAAGGATGCGTTGGTTCAAAGGCTATTGGCAGATGAACCATGTAATAAAAACTTTAGCATCGTGCCCATTGTTGGTATGGGTGGCGTAGGTAAGACAACTCTAGCTAGGCTTTTGTATAACGAAAAGCTAGTTAAGGATCATTTCGATCTCAAGGCTGTTGTCCCACTTTTAAGTGTGGACATTGAAAGAGTATCTCCACACTTATATGTGTAGCAAAATTTGTCACACCCATTATTACCACACTTGCTCAAGTGTGGAGTTTATAATTTGACACACTTTTAAACGTGGCCAATTGGCCTTTAAAGTGTGGAAATTTTAACTAGTGTTTTGTAGTGAGTACTAGGGTCGGCCCTGTTCAAACGTTGCCCATCTCTAGAACAACTTGATCTTTCGAGTTCTTCTTTTTGTAAAAAACTTTGCATGTAGTAGCAAGTGCCGAGATTATTACAGCGATAGCGGATTCTACCGCTGCAATGACTATGGCAATGCCATTGCTTTTTCCATTCTTTTCTTCTACTATTATCTTAAGGGGTACCACCTCAACCTCCGGAGGCGGTACCATTGTTGAAAGTACTGAAGAAGCAAGCAGTATAAGAATAATACATGAAACAACCTTCATTTGTTTGAATTCTTACAATTTCTGTTTGTGTATTGTGAGTGACAGTTTGAGAGAGTCGTGATCGAGCGGCCACTACAAAAAATAGTGCTATTCTCCACACTTATATTGCCACGGTATGGTCAATTGTGGATTTTTTTTATATGCATAACAATTTTGCTACATTTATAGGTGTGACAAATATTTAAAAATAATCCACATATATAAGTGTGTACAATTACAATAAAGCTGCACTTATATGTGTGGCAAATGTCTCCACACTTTTATTTTTGAACAATTTTTGCAATTTTGCCACACTTTTAGTTGTGGACATTCAAAGAAATGTTTCCACACTTTTAACCATAGACATTCGGATAATATTTTCACACTTATATGTGTAGCAAAATTTGTCACACATATTATTACCACACTTGAGAAAGTGTGGAATCAATAATTTTACACATTTTTAAATGTGACCATTTGGCATTTAAAATGTGGAGAATTCAACTAGTTTTTTTTAGTGGGCCTTCTATACATACAACTTATATGCCACCAACTAAGACAGGGACTAGATGAAGACACACACGTTCACAAGCATTAGTAACAAGTTAGGACACAAAGATTTTCTAAAACAAGGATTTAACAGTTTTATAAATTTAATATAGAAAATATTTTATAAATGGGCCAAAGATATTTTCAAGTCTATTAAGTTTAATATAGCAAATAGTATTAATTTTTTTCCGGTATATATCACATTCAGGTGTATATTATTAGGGAATAAATAGGCCCAAGCCCGGTTTGTGGGTTTGAGCCATCTAGGGTTTTCACCATTATAAATCTTTTATATAATAAAGCAAAACCCCTGGTGGGGACTTTTTAATCAAATCATACCTTATTTAGTAATTATTCAATTAATTGTATTTTTTTAAAAGATGTTTATAAAAGAAAAACAAATAAAATATTTCCTAAATTAGTCCAAATCTAAAAACATTCGTTTTTAAAAAAAAATTGGGTATAAAAGTATATGTTCCATAAATATAAAGAAACAAAACCTTAAAAAGACGGGGTAATTTACAAAAGTATAAGGGTCCAAAATAAAATTTACAAAAACAAAACCACAAAACAATTCGACCCAGTTTTCTTTCAAAGCACTTTCCCAATTCTAACCCTAAAACAAAAAACGAGCCATAGTTGTTATTGCAATGATTCTGAAGACCATCTTTATAATTTATATATGGAAGAACAAAAAAATTTCAATGGCCTAAAGGTATGATTTTTAATATCTAAAATCTTGATTTTGTTTAAAAGTGATATAGGCTTTTATTTATATTGGTTGGAGATTTAAAGTGTTTTTGATTGGTTTTTAGTATTGATGTTATGTGTTTTATTAGGATTTTATGTTTGATCTCTTTGGTTTGTAAGAGAAAATAAAGGTTGTGGCATGAAGCGCGTTAATTTTAATATGGTGTTAGGGTGATTGATGTTTGTTTGAATAGCGGGTTATATATGATGCTAAGTTTGTAGTTAGATGTATGTGTGGTTATCATAACGTAACGTAAGCCGTTGGGGTATCGAGTTATATATTGTTAGATTTTTTATGATCACTATTTGGATAACAAGAGTTTTTGATTGGACTGAAGGTAGTGGGGTGACACGTAGGGGGGATATCGTTAAGCGATTTATCTGGTTATGATAACGAGGATAGGAATGGTAATGCAAGTTGGAACGTTAATGGATATACATGGTGCTAAGATTATGGTTAGTGTATGTTTTCTATGTTAACATTAACACAAGTCATTTGAATATAAAAGGTGAACCAAATTGTTAACTAACATGAATGGCGTGCAAAATTGAAGGCACAATAAATCAATTAAGAGTCCATATAAATAGGAGACCGGATGTGAGTAAATCATATGGATGAGAGCAAATAATGTGATTATTTGATACAATTGCTCTTGCGTTTGATGGTTTTGTGTAGTGATTTAGATGAAAGATGCTAAGTGGGCTCGGAATTCATTGAACTATTTCCTTATCTTTCTGTGGCTTAAAGCACCGGGCATCCTGTTTGATAATACGGGCTTAACTAAAATCGACCTGAAGCATTATATAAACTCAATTGATAGACCAAGATTTTTTATTCCAGTGATTTTTTTTATCAAAGCTATCTGCAGATCATTCAACAAACCTAGGCGTTAGGTATTTGCAACTACTAGAGATGTATATGTAACACATGGTTGCAGGTCAACTTTATGATACATGATCATGGTGTTATTAAAGTGATCAATGATTATACGTAATGGTGGATTGCAGATTATTGAGGTGAGAGTGCCAAACTTGGACCGTCATGACTGTGTTTGAAGCTCAAAGGGTTCTCTATAAGCTCAAAGGTAACTTTCTAAACTCATACAAGCCAGAGCACACAGGTCCAGTTTGTGTCTAATATTTCAAAAAACATCAACTGTTAGAATGAGGCTGAAACAGTTTTATAAACAGTGCACAAATTCAAGAGATAACATTAATACCTTATATTGTTGATCTATGTCTTTCAACAAATGATCTGGATACATAATAAGTTTTTGAGACTGTTTGGTATTGTACTTTAGAAGCTACCATGTGATATCGAATTGAATAAAACTTTAACGTATTCTACACAAACATATAATAAAAATAACCTCAGTGAACCTCCAACCTGTATTGACCCATTTATTGACCCGTTGAATAAAATGCTAAAATATGTTAATAAATGGATCTACATATGGCTTAACTAGAATGCAAATGCAAATTGGTTGGTCTCATTGTGTAGCAATGGACTTCAGGTCAAAGAAGTCAAAGGAACACAAACCTGATCATTTAGGATTCAATAAACTATTACAAACCATCAACCCATACTGAAACGACTACTAATTTGAAGTGAAAACATAAACTATTACTTCTGATACTTTTGATGTTTGATTTCGTTTTGATATTTTTGATTGCAGGTTTGCTCATCTAAAAGGAAGGTGTCAAATCCACGACAAATATGATCAATGGAGATTATGATGATGATGCACAAACCGATAGTGATGCACTCATGCTTCGTTGATGACGATGAACCGATAGCGATGCAGAAGTTGAAGATGATGATGATAGTCTTTGATGCATAAATCGCGACAACAATGATGATGATGATGATGATAAACCATGAATGCATAAATGGACGACAATGAAGCATGGATGCATAAATGGACGATGATGATGATCTAAGATGATGTTTTTGATAAATGGACACAATGCAGCAATTGATGATGACGATGCAAAAGCCGTTGATTGATTTTCATTTTGCTCTTCTATTAGATAAGTTTTTTTGTTTAAATGAAAGATATTGTACGATAATCTTTTTTTACTTTAACTTCCAATGCATCGAAGTAGTTTATTACCTTACTTTTTAATGATATGTGCAAGTTGTTATAGTAACGACGTTTGATTTCTTCAATACAGGTCACTTATGGCAGCTAAAGGAAATACATGAGACAATAGAACAATGAGATCCTTTTCAATATCTATAATACTTGGTTTATGTTGCTCCTATTTGACTCAGTGCATGGCAAATGAGCGGGATTGCTAAGGGACACAACGTAGCTCAAGAGGTAACTAAAAGTACTGATTGATGTGTTCTTTCTAATCTAAATGTATATTTCAAGCTCAACAGCCAATGTGCATAGGTATATAATAACTATAATCTTGACAAAACAATTCTACATTTAACGTCAAACTAAAAGAGATTTTAAACATAGTACTGTTTGGCTTTTGTCATATAAGTGAAGAACTATAAAAGAAATTGGCGAGCTATTCACCTTGGGAAGCTTTCGACCTATGGTGTAACCAAGGTTGCAAAAATCGCTAGGCGGTGGCTGGGCGGCCGGGTACCGCCTAGCGATTAATCGATTAGGCGGGGGTTAATCGGGGAGTAATCGGATTGGATTTTTTTATATATATAATTATAAAATTTTGAAACTATATGCCCGATTTGGCCGATCTAGCCGATTTTTTTTCCGATTTGGCCGATTTATGCCTGATTTTTATCCGTAACCGATTTGGCCAATTTATCTGATTTTTGGCCGTTTTGGCCGATTTATGCACGATTTGGCTTTTGCAACAGTGGGTGTAACTAGCTGAACTTTTATTATGGGTACATTATTATTGTGTTTGACCTATAAGAGATAAACATAGGATGGTTCATATGACTATTTGAGTGTTTGGAAAGGTCTTATTGCTGATAACTAAGACATAGTGACATACACAATGGATCAAAAGGGAACCTAAATGCTAAATATTTAATGCAAAAATAAAATGGGTTAAAGAGGTTACTGCATTTATCAGTTGCAGAATTTAATAAAACTGGAGAAAGAAGTGTCAAATGGTCTGCATAGCCTGACACGTTTTGACCCGCGCACATCTTGACCCATTTTCTAACTAGCCTTATTTTTCCACATAAGCCTTGAACTTTCCATTTTGGTTGACCTGAAATTGGTTTTATTGATGGTTTGTAGTCTGTATAATGATACATGCCAACAAAGAGCTTAAATGAGGCATGCACTCCGAATGGTGACATCCCAACAACGTGCTGTGTATGTAGAATGTGAAGTTGCTGAAATCTTTGGTTGTGTTACTCATTCGTGTGTAAATTGCAACAAGACTCTTAGCAACTTTGGTGAGGATAATCTTAGAATCTTTATCATGATGAGGTCATTCTAATTGTTAAAAAGAAATTTTGAGTAATCTGAATTATCATTAGACGTATGTGAGCTTTACTTCATTTAAATAGAAATGCACTAGGTTCATTTTTTGTTTTTTGTTTTTTTTTTAAAATGCACTTGGTTAGTTATTTCTCTTAATCATTTTTATTATACCAATTGCATATTGAATCAACATTTAGTGATTGACTGGTAGAAAATAAAAGAACTCCTATATATTCATCTTCAAGTATGTGCATATATTTAGTGCTAATTGAGGTAACGCTATTCACGAAAAGGTATTTGAACAAATTACACCCAACCAAAGGTTTTATGGAGATAGAAAAACTCCTATAGACGAGATAATAATCAACTCAATCCATCCTATTCAGGTTTGTCTTTTGATCAAAATTTAATAGATTTCAGTGGTCTTACTTTTAAGTTTCTCATACTCTTACAGGTTGAAATAATGAACTTTACCAACCTTCAACTACTTATCCTCTCCAACAACTATATATATATACATTAGGTTATGTGTTGTAGTACGTTGCAAATAGGGTAAAGAATATCACTTGATCATGTGGAAATGAAGATTAACTTTTAGAAAAAATATCAAATTGGATAGACATATTAGCCTTTTTATTTTTATTATTATTATTTTTTTGGTAATACCAACATAGACATCAATTTAGCAACATCTTCCACCATACCACATCTCCCTCTTAATAAACTCGCGTTCTCGCTTACTGTTTGTTGTATCTCTTCAGTTGTAACAAATACTCGAAAATTCTAACAACACAAACTCGAGCTATCTTAATCGTATATTTTGGTTTATAAAAAATTCGTTTAAAAACATAATGAAAATAGAACCTATATAACCACTAACTACATCATAAAAAAAATAATAAAAACACGAAATTAAAAATAATAATTTATATAAAAGATTAGTAAAAACTCCGCGCGTGCGCGGGTATTATATCTAGTAATGGTCAATAATAATATTATACCTACGGGTTTAACATTATCAAACATGGTATCATGAGCAGGTTCAGTCCCGCGACAGGCCGTCATGAGCCGTCACTTCTAGACCACCCCGTCAAACCCTAGCCTAAATCACGCTTTACCGCCGACGGTTATGTTACTCGCAAACATACATATACGAATGTGGATATGGATGTTGATTGGAGGAGAAGTCAGTATATTTGTTCAAGTTTTGCTTTCTTTGCAAGAATTTGATTGGATGCTTCTCTTGATGATCTAATGAGTGGGACGGTGGACATATATTTGAAGATGCTATCGAAGGATTTGTTTGGTTTGCTGATTTAGGTTTTCACTAAATAAATAAATAAACAATTGTTTTGTTATTTGTTTGTTAGTCGATTGTTCGTACGATTTGTTACCAGTCGATTAAAGTTGACCGTTGGTACCAGTCCCTAAAGTTGACCGTTGGTACGGTTGTGTTACCAGTCGACTTAGCTGACCGTTGGTACCAGTCGACTAAAGTCGACCGTTGGTACGGTTTTGTTACGAGTCGACTAAAGTTATGTTTTTATTATGTTAATGTTTTTTTTCTTGTCTAGTTTATTACTCCAGTTCGAGCTTTCGCGATTTCGCCGCTCGAACTGCGGGGGAGTATTAGGGAATAAATAGGCCCAAGCCCGGTTTTTGGGTTTGAGCCATCTAGGGTTTTCACTATTATAAATAATGGTCAATAATAATATTATACCTACGGGTTTAACATTATCCAACATATATTAAACAAAAAACAATACTACGTGCAACTTATTTGTAAAATAACACTCGTGGTAATTAATTACAAACAAAAACAAATAAAGCTAGATGGAGATATAGAGAAATATTCATGGATTATTATTAGGCCTAGCTCATGTGATTTTTATTTATATTTGTTTACTATTTAAAGTTAATAACTTTTCCTATTATGTTGATGGCGAGTTATTTATAGTTGACTGAAGTGGTTCACGTGTTATTGAATGAGTATTTGTTTTATGTAATTGTGTTTAGGAATTGTTAGTTACAACTTACACGGCAAAACAGGAGTTTAAAATGCCCATTTTTATTCTGCTAGGATGACAGCGATGGACGCAGAAGTAGGAATAGTTTGCCGAGTGCAACCAGCAGAAAAGAGCGACTTGAAGGTTTGTATTGACTATTTTATTATATCGCGTGTTTTTCTTATGCTTTTTCATAATAGTTCTAGGGACGGAGCCAGGATTTGTAGTTAAGAATGGCCGAAGTTTATTATATAACCCGAAAAAATAAAAGTGTGAATAGAATGGTTTCCAACTTTAGTTTATACAGATAAACCATCACAAAAACTTACGAATGAATTAATGAACCTAATTTTTTCTGACATACATTTTTTTTGAACGGCGATTTTATTCCACACAACTAGCAAGGAGCTAGATTACAAAGTAATAAGAGAAGGGTTTTTTAGCCATTCGTTCCAACCAAACGCGGCTTTACATCTAGACTTACACTATAAAAAAGAACTAGAAATTACATTATCACATATGATCAACTTCGTTGGAGTTTTCTTATCGAATAAGAGTTTGTTACGATAATTTCAAGCAAACCACCATAGCGTATACCAAACACCCTCGAACACTTGCTTAAGCTTAGGCGCCATACGACATGAAATTAACCATGTTTTCCATTCTTCATACGAGCTCACTTCTTCATAATTAATATTCCACCATCGAACTATCTGTTTACCAATATCCCGAATCATATTGCATCTAAAGAATAAATGCTCCGATGACTCAACACCATAATCACAAATCGGACACGAAATAGCTTGAATATCAATACCTCTCCGAGACATATTCATTCTAGTAGGAAGGACATCACACCTGATTTTCCAAGCGAGGATATTAACTTTAATGGGAACATACTTAACCCACCTAGTCGTATCACCGATATTCGGAAGACGCATCTCATCAATTATCCTCTTAATAGAAGCCACCGAAAACTCTCCCGAACCCTCCAAATTCCAAACCCAACGATCATTCTTAGGCACTAAGCTAATCGATTGAACCAGCTCCTCCAACTTACTAAATTGAGTCTGTTCAATTCCCCCTAGGACTACGCCTAAGAGAATCAACTAGATTATCGCCGTTTAATTTAGAACTAACAGTAACCTCCTTCATATTCTCAAGAGCGAACAACCGAGGGAAAAGATCTTTAAGGATACCGCCCTCATACCATCTATCCAACCAGAATTTAACCATTTCCCCATTGCCCAATTTAAGATTCATGAATTCAAGAACGTACACACCTTTTTTATGAAGAGCCTGAACTTCATCCACAATAGCTAACCAGCATGATCGGCCAGCTTTCTCCCCGCTAGAACTTACGTTACCATTTACACCATGAATTACCGTAATGACTTTCGTCCAAAGGGAATCTTTATGAACAAAAAATTTCCAAAACCATTTAGCCATCAACCCCCTATTTAACGCGTACAGACTTGAAACACCAAGCCCACCACGTTTTTTATCCGTTAAAACATTATTCCACTTCACCCACGACACCTTTTTACTGCCAATCTCATGACCACTGAAAAAACGACCTCTGATAGATTTCAATATTTGAAGAACCCTTGATGGTACTCTAAACATCGACATATGGAATATAGGAATAGAACCCAACACAGATTTCATCAAAGTAAGTCGACCTCCAATGGATAAAGTTTTCATTTTCCATTTGGAGAGCCGAGTCTCCACTTTCTCCACGACCTCCTGCCATGCTTGAACCCGCGACATAGTCCACCCACTTTAGTACCAAGATAAATAAATGGACAAGTAAGCACTTGGCACCCCAACTTAACAGCAGCCTGATTGACATACGAATCCTCTACGTTCACCCCCATGATCTTACTTTTGCACAAATTAATCTTAAGACCTGACGCATGAAAAAAACATTCCAACACATTAATTAATGTTGTAATATTCCCATCACTGCATTGCCCCATAAAAATAAAGTCGTCCGCGTAAAACATATGAGAAAGGCACAACGAATGATTTAAATTAATGCCTTTAAACATCCCTACATCAACCACCCGCTGGAATGAGAGGTGAAGGCTCTCCATAACGAGAATAAACAAAAAAGGGGATAACGGATCCCCTTGCTTCAATCCTTTATAGAATTGAAACTCGTTGGTAGGACTTCCATTAACAAGGATAGAACCCCTTGAAGATTTAAGGCAGCATTAAATCCAATTGCACCATTTGTTACCGAAACCAAACTTCTTGAGAACATCATCTAAAAAATCCCATCGGACCGAATCATAAACTTTCTCAAAATCCACCTTAAAAATCAAAGATTTCTGCTTCTTCTTAGAACACCAATGTAAAACCTCATTAAGAATAAACGGGCCTTCTAACATTTGTCTCCCTGCTACAAAAGCCGATTGCACCTCACATACAATGTCTCCCAAAACGTTAATCAACCTATTCGTCAAAATCTTAGAAATAATCTTATAGATACTACCAATAAGACTGATAGGCCTAAAGTCTTTAACCAAATTAACATCCGGGACTTTCGGAATCAAAGCTATAAAAGATGAATTACAACCCACTGGAATATCTCCATTCTTGAAGAAATGATAGACCGCCGCATACACATCTTTATCAATAGTAGACCAGAATTGGCGATAAAAATCAAAAGTGAATCCATCCGGACCCGGGGATTTATCTGTACCACAATTCCACACAGCCATCTTAATCTCCTCCATCGTCACCTCGCGTTCAAGCTCGTCACGTTGTTCACTTGAAATAAATCTCGGATAAGACATATCAATAGTAACTCGCTGATCAACAGGTTTATCAAATCTTTTTTGAAAATGATTCAAAAACTCCCGTTTGACGTCGTTTAGTTGTTCTTTCCACACACCATCAACCATAATTCCCCTAATATTCGATTGGTTACGTTTTTTATTCAGCATCCCATGAAAAAACCTCGAATTCTCATCACCTTCTATGGACCATTTAATCTTGGCCTTTTGAGCCAAATCCATAGCATGACTTTGATCAATATATCACAGCGAATTCAACACCTTGACCCTTTTATTAACAACCTCTTCAGTCCCAACACCTTTATCAATAGCCTCATCCACCAGACGTAATTCTTCCTTAAGCTTACCGAATGCGACTTTTCAAAAATATCCGTATTCGAATATCCGAAAATTTGATAATAATTTATTAAAAAGTTGGGTTTTATGAAAGGACAGTTTTGAAACTCATATAAAAGTTATAACCTCTCGTAATTTTCCACGTGAATAGTAAATGTAATCAAGAAATAATATATCATTACGTTATTTAATAACCACTTTTTACCGATAACAAAAAACTTTTTTTTGTTGTTCATGATATACTATTTACAATCACAATGTCGTATGTGATTCACAAATACCTTGGAACGGGTTCACACACGTACCATTATAGTCTCAAATTGCGAATAATATAAACCTATTACCATTTCAAACTTTACGTATCGTAATTTAATTGAACATGTTTATTTAATTTATCGAGCTTACGATAATTAAACTAAAACACCTAATTGACATTGGGCCTTGGCCCATTGCTCACAGCAACCCAAACGAGCCCTCTTAATAAATTGGGCCTGGCCACGAATTGAGCCCAACATCAACCAAGCCCAACAACCTAAGTTTTATTTCTAATCTAATCGACTAGAACTCGTTTGTTTTGGCTCGATTTCTTTGAAATTCACTTAACAACGTATCAACTTAAGTTCATGTCTCGATTAAACTCCCAACGAAGAACCATGTTTACCAAGTCATTCTCATTTACTCGATCATATGATGGCAGAAAAACTTATCAAAGCTCAGCTTGATTCGCTCAGCTCACCACATGGTACAACTTAACTCAACATCATTTAAGGTCTAGTCCTTTGTCTCGTACAAGTGCCAAACAACCCTCAAAGTCATCAAACGAGCAACAACCTTGATTTTTGGTCACGTTACATGTTGTGTGGACTCATAGGGGACTCGAAATAAACATAAAAAAACCAAACTCTTGCCCTTCTTGTTGTTTAGTTCCGGTTAACAACTCACCCAAACACACTCATGAAATGTTATGACACACACTATCTTATGACACCATTTGACTTCCCCCTCCTAGTCCCATACCAATATTTCAAATCACATTAATACTTCTCAATATACACTCCAAATCCACCCTATAAAAGGGCCTTCTATTCGACCAGTCATGCACACACAAACATATTCACTTCCAAAATAATCTAAGTGTTTTTACTAAGCTGCTAAGTTCGAAAGGATTGGCCAAGTTACAAGGTGTTCGATTCGTGTATTGGGATGTTTTATACTTGTTCGTGATTCTTTGTTGGGTTGGCAATCGAGGTACATCATTTTCCTAGCAAATCTCAGCCTCTAAGTCGTGTTTTACCCCCACCAATCTTGGTGAAGTGAGCCATATTCTTCCTTTTTCATTTCTTTCCAGTTTCATTATTTTGATATCATGCATGATCACGCTTAGCTTTGCTTCATTATATTGTTAATCTCGTTAACAACACACTTGTTTTATTCGACATGTTAAATCTTTGATATGCCATCTATGAAGTTCAATAAGTATTCGTAACATATTTGACGTATAGACTATTCTTATAACACGTTTCTAAGTCACATGAACCATTCAAATTTTTATTAAACACTTAGAATTATTTCAGAAACTGCTTTCAAACAGCCCAAGTCGCCTTAGCTTTGGTCTTGTATTTTGCAAACTCGACACACAACACATCAGTTTTAAATCTTAACCTATTAGTTTACAAGCTAAACTAATAAGCTACGCAAATAAATCACCTAAACAAGCTAGTATGATACCTTTTTAAGACCTAAAGCTAAGCGAGGTTGTGACAGTTTTATAACTTGAATTATATAACGATTGGGCCTAAGGCTCATAAGCTGTTTTATAAGCTTTTCAATAAGCTGGACCACATAAGCTCAACAATATGTTTTTATGAATTTAAAATAAGCCCAAAACCAGGCCCACTTGACTTTTAAACCCAATGCATCAAAAATCCTTAATGGGCCTTTGTTTTGATTTAATGCCCGTTAAGCTTTATTAAGCTCTTAATCATGAATAAGCTATTTCCACAACGTAAACAAGCTGTTATAACCTTATCTTAGTAATAAAAATGCTAAACTTTGAATTTTGTGAGTTTTGGACTAATTTTGCAAATTATACAACATTAGGGTTAAAAATGTAACTTTTGTAAAAGTTAGGATGAAAACTGTCATATTGACATTTTAAGGTAGAAACCGAATTTATGAAACTATGGGATATAAAATGTAATATTTGAAAGTTTTGGACCTAACGTGTATATATATTTAACTTTGGACTAGATTTGTAAAAGTTATACCATTAGGGTGAAAAGTGTAAACTTTATGAAACTCGAAGGATTTTTCAGAAATATTATTTTATAAATTCATATTAATGTTTTATAAATATATTATTGTGATGAACTAATATATATATAAGAAGTGGTGAGAAGTGACCAAAACCACGCATTTGAGATGCAACGACTTGCATTAGATGCATTTCTATTCATATAGATGCAACATCTTGAGTTTTAAAAGTTAATTTGATGTATAAATGGTGCAAATTGATTTTCATGATTTCGGTACGTGCAGAGGAACAAAAACCATGATAAATCATGAAATGCATCTAATATACGTATATGCATCTGATTAAAAGCTAGAAAACATACTATGGTACGTCATAATGCTTATAGGAATGCATCTAATTTAGGTCGGTGCATCTCGGATTTGCGGTTATAGTCCTTCTTATTTTAAGTAATCTTCTTATTTGATCCTATCTCTCTCTCTCTCTCTCTCTCTCTCTCTCTTCACACACACACACACACACACACACACACACACACACACACACACACACACACACACATATATATATATATATATATATATATATATATATATATATATATATATATATATATATATATATATATATATATATATATATATATATATATATATAAAAGAATTAGAGGGATTGAGAAGAGAAGATAGATAGAAGGAGACTAGAAGTTAGAAGGTGAGAAATAAAGATTAGATAAGAGAAAGAAATTAGAGGTAAGAAGAAATCAGATAGATCAGACAGTACAGAGCATGAAGAGAAGAGAGGAAAGCTTATTTTTATGCCATACTGGGGACGGTCCTTGATATATATGGACGGTCCCTTAAATATGGGGGACCGTCCCTATATATGTATAATTCTCATCTCAAATTAAGAGGATCTCACCCTTTCAAATATTCTCATCTATATCAGCTTCACCAAAAACTAAAAAACGTTTCGCGTAACCGATTCTTTTTTCTTTTCTTCCTGACCATCTTTTGGGTCGAGGGCAATCTCATTTTTAGGTTGCGGCACCATAATTAAAGGTTAGAAATTAACTTTAAAAATTGTCATTATTGAAAACGCCATCAGAGGCAGTTGCCCTTTATGTTTCACGTGGATCCGTTCTTGTCCTCTGGCTTTATTTTGAAATCGAACTCNTATATATATATATATATAAAAGAATTAGAGGGATTGAGAAGAGAAGATAGATAGAAGGAGACTAGAAGTTAGAAGGTGAGAAATAAAGATTAGATAAGAGAAAGAAATTAGAGGTAAGAAGAAATCAGATAGATCAGACAGTACAGAGCATGAAGAGAAGAGAGGAAAGCTTATTTTTATGCCATACTGGGGACGGTCCTTGATATATATGGACGGTCCCTTAAATATGGGGGACCGTCCCTATATATGTATAATTCTCATCTCAAATTAAGAGGATCTCACCCTTTCAAATATTCTCATCTATATCAGCTTCACCAAAAACTAAAAAACGTTTCGCGTAACCGATTCTTTTTTCTTTTCTTCCTGACCATCTTTTGGGTCGAGGGCAATCTCATTTTTAGGTTGCGGCACCATAATTAAAGGTTAGAAATTAACTTTAAAAATTGTCATTATTGAAAACGCCATCAGAGGCAGTTGCCCTTTATGTTTCACGTGGATCCGTTCTTGTCCTCTGGCTTTATTTTGAAATCGAACTCTCCTATTAATGCAAGTTGGTTTTCGCAGAAATACATTTTGCAAATAATCTGTCAAATAAGTGTTATCCTTTATAACGTGAGACGTCTGAATAAAATACTTTTTGCAAATAACCTCTCATATAAAAGAAAGTGTGTTTATTTAAAAATCTCAAAATGACAAATGTATAATTATTAATCTGCCATTTTTTATTTTTTTTTTGGAAGAGGGGGATAGAATGTTTGTAAAAAGAACAATTGAAATGACTCAATGAGTATGTATCAATGGATTATTTAAAATTAAAGTGCCATGTTGAAGAAGTTTATATTATTTTGTGTACACCTCGAAAGAAATGATACAATGTGTAACATTTTAGCCGATAATGTGCAATCCAAATATTCTAATAGAGCCCAATAACAACCCTAATTCTTCTCATATCTCCCTAATTTTCCTCACGCAGTCACACCCATTTCTTTCTTCTCAGTTACCAAACACAGATCTTCCATCTTTCTTTAAAAAAAACGAATCACAAAAGGAAGAGTGCCCACAAAGGTAATCGATCTTTCTTCTTCATTTATTACTCCATTTGATCTTCATCTTTGTTCATTTATTACTCCATTTAATCTTCCTCTTTCTTCATTTATTACTTATATCTTTACTTTTTTTCTTCAATTAGATGGCGCATAATATCACTGTTGAACAGGTTGCCGCTAACAATAATTGTAAGTTCTTTCTTTTCTTTCTTTTTTTTCTTTTTCTTTTGCATAGGTGTTTAAAAAATATTATAAAGGGTGTTTTGTATGCTAAAAAGGGGATTTTTTTTTTTAATATATATAGCAGAAAGTTTTTGAGTTTAAAATATGATGTAGCAGAAAGTAACTAGATGGTATATGGTGCATATAATGGTGAATTGAGGAGTGTTTGATTGATTGTTGGTTGCATTGAAGCATATGCTCTGTTCTGTAACAGAGTGTGTTATCATAAATCTGATGTATTGATAGATATTGGATAACAACATAGTTAGTTGTATGCTGTGTTTAGCTGTTGTTAGTATTAGAATTGGGGTCTGTCCAATTCTTAGTATGCTTGTTAACAGTATACTGTTCTTTTTTGGTAACAGTATCAAAGGCAAACCTGTTGAGGATAATGACGGACCTGGAATACTTTATCTGGGATCAACGAAGGGCTCATGGTAAAGAAAGGCAGAGAATGCATTACATGATTCAGCTCCCCCTTATTTAGGACACGTCCTAATAATATTTGATGATGGCAACACATTTCAGCAAACAATGGAGCAGATTGCTAGGGATGTCGAATTGCCAGTTGATCAATGGGTGGCATCATTCACCCCAACCGGCTGGAATCAAGGTCCAGTCTATTTATAAAACAACTCACAATGGCACCGGGCAACTGAATACCATAACGGAATGCATGATGGAAACTGAATGCGGAGGTTAACGTTAACTATCCATCGCGTGTGGCCTGGTACTTTCCCCTGGCCCTTACCCTCCCGTTGACCCTCGCCTTAAGCCCAGTGGTAGGCCACGTGTTCCTCCCAAGCCTCCACGTTCTCCCAAGCGTCGTGGTAGGCCACCTGGTGGTGGGCCATCAAAACGTGCGCGTACCTAGGAGTTGGTCCTGGTCCTGACTATGCATGTGTATTGAAAAAAAATTACCCAAAGATTTATGGGTTTTGTTGACACCAAAGAATATTTTGGCATTTAGGTGTTGACGGTTTTGGTTTCAATTTGTAAGTTTGGATGCTTTAGCCTGATAGTGTTGTTAATGAACAAAATTATAACATAATGTAATTGGTTGATCTTTTTATTTTTGGAGTTTGAGGTCTATATTGGTCAATTTTGCAAACTGAGTACCTCGAGAACTGCAACTTTATCACCTGCTCGCGTAATATGAGAGCATCTTTGTTGAGTTGTTGGGCATCACACAGATGAAAATTTTGAGAGGCAACCTTATCTATAAACAAACGAAGAAATCTGTTACTGACTTATTGTTTAAATTGAAATGATTGTTTGGTGAAAGTCTCAGCCACTTTTTGTTTTAACTGAACTCTTATGTAATTACAACCACCTATCTACTAACAGCAAGAACATTCGCTCACCATCTAGTTCATGGTGAGTAAATGGCCAGATATAGCTCGTTTTGTAACAATAACTCGTGTCTGAGGCAAATGCAGCATCCCAAGTGAGCTTAGTCATTCAAAGATTCAACTTCTCATACTCAACATAGTAACTAAGTTTTGAGTCATTCAAGGATTCAACTTCTTATACTCAACATAGTAACTAAGTTTTGTAAATAAGTGTTGCAAAGCACATGTGCAGTTTTAACTCATTTACCTATAAATGGATCGATCTGGGTTATTTTATATCTTGAATTGTAAACGAGTCATTAATCATTTTTCAATACTCACATAATTTTGAACGTTATATAAAGAAAATATGCTTGTAGGCCGCCCAAATTCATGGAAAGAGAGATTGTCTAGCGAATGTAAAATTTGGAAATAAGATGCAAATAGTACTAGTAGAAAAAGACTAATAGACACATGCATAGATTGAGTAACAAGACAAATCCAACAATAAACCCCTAAAGCCCTTGAGACTAGGGATCGACGAGAGATGACGTTTTGATTCACTGTAACGAAAACTTTTGAAAAAGTACTATTCGGAAACATTTCTCCAGATTGTACATATTTGGGTTGGTATACATTGTGTGTAGGTAATGCAATTTTAAACTATTTTCATGTTCATAAAGACTTGTATTTGTATCTACAAGCTGCTGCAGTTCCAGTTCAATCTCTATAGAGCAAACAAATTTCAAACATTATCTTTACACCAACGTTAAGCTAGAATAGTAGGATCATTGCTACAATGAACAAGATAATTGAACATCCCATCGCCTGCAACAATCACAATCACAGTCACATCAGTAAACACTCTGCATAGAGCGGATAATAGGTCAAATAGGAAATATTTTGAAATTTTGGCTATAAAAGGACTAGTCAAACGACTACAAAAGCCACCCAACACATTCCCAAGCCTTAACAGCTTATTGCTATACCAGATTCAATAAAAATGGATTGTTGTTCAAGTACTAGATTTTGTAAATCATATTTGATATGCTTATTGTCAATGAAATGTGGCAAGTCAACCCAACATGTTTAAAACCGTTACCCAACCTGCCCAAGCCATCGATTTTGCCACATACATTCTGCCAGAAGAGTAGAGGACTTACAACAATTGCAGAGGCAGCAATACCTACACGTTCCCTAGGATCTTTCCGATAATAATTTCCAAAATAGAGAAATGTGGCATAGTACCACATCACAGGGAATGCAAATCCTATTAAGAAACTGAAAAAGAATAGCATTAATCATAGTTTCTTTTATTCGGGGTGGGTGGTGAGAATAAATGGTACTTACGAGAACCATCCTATTCCACAGCCAAAATAAGGCATCGGTTTGTCATAAAGTCCTTGTTGGAAGTCATCACTATCCTTGATAAGCGCATATTTCCCTTTCTCACGATTGTTATGCCCTGCCATCAACACGTGTCTCCTACATAAGTATAACCACTACCCATAACTTCTTATCCAGTGCATGAACGAGCAAACAATAGACCATCTCTTCAAATAGGCATATTTAATATTTTCATTGATGGGTCTCATGTATATAATATAATGTGAGTTGATATTAACTGACAAAGCATTAACGGTACATTTTTTCATCATTTGCATCTATGGTTGATATATTTGTTCATCATACAGGATATCTACCTTTAAAGATTGAAAATAAGCGAGATGATGGCCTCAAAAGATCAAGATGCTTATCCGAAACTGATTTCACCAATTCAATTCCATTTTTCAAAACCTTCCCCTCCTCCATAGCAGCATCTGTGAAACGAGAAAGTCCCAATTTATAGACATTAGTATTTAGATTTAGGGGTTCCTTTTTAAAAACCAGTTGGTTGCAAGTTTAAACTCCCCAGGTTCTTTTACTGTAAAATAGATCCTATTCCGCTAGTATAAGGGGGTGTTTGTGTTAGCTTATTTTGTGAGCTTATTATCTTTTGTAGAAAAAAATAAGCTCGCTGTAGTGTTTGGATAAGCTTAATCTGAGGCACATCATACAGGCTTATTCAAGGGGGTGGATAAGCATATTTTTTATGAAAGCTTATTTTCAGTTTTATCATAAGCCAATACAAACACTCGGCATGAGCTTATTCATAAGCCATAACTACTTATAAAAAAATAAGCTTAACACACAAAATACGCTTAGATAAACACCCCTAAGGTTTCAAGTCTCCATATCACCCTTATGCAATTCAAGTTCCATCTTTCCTACCCCCAATTTGGCTGAAATAATTGTTAATTGTTTTCATAATAGTACATGTTCTAATAATTAAGTCCTATAGCAAGAGACACTATCATATACTTTCACACCTCCAAAGACATCTCTTAGATGAACATTTCGTATCACGAAACTAGGGAGCTACTAACGTAACAACAATAACCTCTCATCCGAACTTTTATGCACTAAATCACTTATCATAAACCAAGTTGAATAAAATCACATAGCACATCTCACTTGACCCAAATCACATCGATAAGCAGTGATAATACAATATCACAATACAAAGTCCATACAACTACATAAAACATTGCAGAGAGTTATCATTTTTATAGATAAAGCTACCACAATCGATATTTAGAAAGAAAAAAAAGTTAAGCCCACATAATAAGTCTAGACAAACATCCCCTAAGTTTTCAAGTTTACATCTCCAATTCATTCATCTGTATAGAATTTCTAATATCACGTTTGGTCTTTCCTACCTAAAGAAGATAACAAGAAGACCACATCAACACAACATCATCAGGTTTACAATGTGACTCAGCAAACCAAGTCAATGAAGCCAGTCAAGTTCATGATGCAATACAAAGCTCAAGTCAACTGTGATCCAATGTAATATTGTAATTAAGTTGTGTTGAAAGGTTACTGTTAAGATGTAGTTAGTTGTAATGAAAGATGTAATAGCATAGCAGTAGTTGTAGTTCATAGTTTAGCATGTTTGACTTTTGTAGTTTGACTTCCAAGTCTATAAGTAGAACATGTAATCTTCATGTTCCAGTTAATGATAAATAACAATTTACCCGGCAATATGGCTTTCTCTCATTCTCTTTTGTTTTACAATATGGTATCAGAGCAAATCCCTGCTCAACCATAACAACCACCACAACTACCACCTTATTCAGCCACAAATAACTAATTCTAACAAACTCCGACCACCTTAACAACTTTTCACCACAAAAAACCACCATAACTGAATTCAAAATTCACTTTTAACCATCCAAATTCACTCAAGCCAGCATCTTTCTAATCACAATCACATCCAGAACATCAAACTCACCTCTATTCAGCAATCAAATAATTATTCATATTCAATTTTTTGAAAAACAAAAATGGCGGGAACTGAAGAAAACACCACAAACACCACTGTTATTGATGGAATCACATCAAATCACCCATTATTCTTACATCAAACTGATCATCCAGGCCTCATTATCTCCAAGAAGCTAACAGGGTCTGATAATTATAGTTCTTGGAAAAGATCTCTCATGATTGCTCTAAATGCCAAGAACAAGATGAAGTTGGTAACTGGTGAGTATCCTGAACCTAATGTGAACTCTGAATTAAGGGCAATTTGGGAAAGAAACAATGATATGTTGATTTCATGGATCTTGAATACTGTGAGTGAGCAAATAACTAACAACTTGAATTTCATCAATTCTGTCTCAAAACTGTGGAAAGAATTGCAAGAACACTATGCTCAAATTGATGGCCATAGGATCTATCAGTTAACAAATGATATGGTTCAATTGAAACAAGAAAATTGTAGTGTTGAGGTGTATTATCACAAGTTAAAGGGGCTTTGGGATGAATTTGATGCATCACAAGTTAATATGGCTTTCTCTCATTCTCTCTTGTTTTACAATATGGTATTAGAGCAAATCCCTGCTCAACCATAACAACCACCACAACTACCACCTTATTCAGCCACAAATAACTGATTCTAACAAACTCCGACCACCCTAACAACTTTTCACCACCAAAAACCACCATAACTGAATTCAAAATTCACTTTTAACCATCCAAATTCACTCAAACCACCATCTTTCTAATCACAATCACATCCAGAACATCAAACTCACCTCCATTCATCAATCAAATAATTATTCATATTCAATTTTTTGAAAAACAAAAATGGCGGGAACTGAAGAAAACACCACAAACACCACTGTTATTGATGGAATCACATCAAATCACCCATTATTCTTACATCAAACTGATCATCCAGGCCTCATTCTCATCTCCAAGAAGCTAACAGGGTCTGATAATTATAGTTCTTGGAAAAGATCTCTCATGATTGCTCTAAATGCCAAGAACAAAATGAAGTTGGTAACTGGTGAGTATCCTGAACCTAATGTGAACTCTGAATTAAGGGCAATTTGGGAAAGAAACAATGATATGTTGATTTCATGGATCTTGAATACTGTGAGTGAGCAAATAACTAACAACTTGAATTTCATCAATTCTGTCTCAAAACTGTGGAAAGAATTGCAAGAACACTATGCTCAAATTGATGGCCATAGGATCTATCAGTTAACAAATGATATGGTTCAATTGAAACAAGAAAATTGTAGTGTTGAGGTGTATTATCACAAGTTAAAGGGGCTTTGGGATGAATTTGATGCATCAGAAGCACCATACATGTGTATCTGTGTTTGCAATTGTGAAAATGGAAGAGTGAATGGTGAAAGGGATCAAAGAAAGAGGTTGGTTCAGTTCTTAATGGGGTTAGATGAAGGTTATTCAAACATTAGGGGTCAAATCCTTCTTATGCAACCATTACCATCTGCAGCAAAAGCCTACACCATGGTTAGACAGGAAGAAAAGCAAAGGGAAGGTACAACTCCTAAACCATTGAACTCCACAATTCTGAACTCCTACACCAACAACTCTAGGCCATCAACAAGTTTTCAACCAAGAAACAATGCACCAAGAACACAACACTCAAACAACAACTCAGATAGGAGAACACCCACTATCCCAAACACTGGTTCTGACAGGAAAAGGAATTTTAGAAAGGGTGTGTACTGTGGAAATTGTGGCAAAGAGGGTCATTTTCAAGAGGAATGTTACAAACTTATGGGCTTTCCAGTGGGTCATCCTTTGCATGGCAAATATCAACCACCAAAGTTCACAAGACCATCACATGATACTAGGCCAATGAGGACAGTTAATGTGGTCACGGGACAAGAAGAAGCACAAGTACAAGCCTCCACTTCAAGATCACAAACCACACCACCAAGTGCTGATTATCATGTGAATGCTAGAATGGATCAGTTGCAGAATCAGCTTAACCAAATTCTTCTCATGCTTCAGAACAATCATGGAAATCCATCACGAGGTATCTTCTCTTCAAACAGTCTTAAATTCCAAAGTTTATTGCTACTTTAATCACCAATCTTAAAGATTCTTGGATCATAGATAGTGGTGCTACAGACCATATTTCCATCACATTAACTCTCATGCATAATATTTGTACACTCACCACACCCATAATTGTACACTTACCCAATGGCAAGACAGTTAAAGTTCACCAATTTAGCTCAGTGACCATCAATGCACACATCACCCTACACAATGTACTTTACATACCTTCATTCACTTATAACATCATTTTAGTCAGTAAGCTTTTACATGGAACAACCATATCACTCACTGCATCTTATTGCATTTTTCAGGACCAGAGCAAGAGGATTGCACATGGCACCCTCTGTGATGGTCTCTACTTCATGCCACCTATACCAAGCCAAAATCTTCCACGAACCATCCTCAACAGCAGAACCAACTCATCCTTGTGGCACTCAAGACTTGGACACTCTTCATTTACTGTTCTTAAGAAATCAAATCATTAGCTCCTTTGTTCAATTGTAACTCAGAAACTACTTGTACTATATGTCCTCTTGCTAAACAGCATGCTTTACCTTTGAATAATAGTACTTCTTATGCTCAAAATCTGTTTGACCTTGTCCACATTGATGTTTGGGGTCCATACAAGCACACAACAATTAATAAATGCAAGTATTTTCTTACAATAGTAGATGATCACTCAAGAGCAATTTGGACCTATTTGATGCCAACCAAAACACATGTCACATCCAACATCAAAACCTTCTGTGCCTATGTTCAAAATCATTTCAAAACAATCATAAAAACCATAAGGATCAATGGCATTGAATTTCTAAACAATTCACTTTCAGAATACTTTCAAATGAATGGAATACTACACCAAACCTCATGTCCAAACACCTCTCAACAAAATGCAAGAGTTGAAAGGAAACATAGACAATTACTAGAAATTGCAAGAGCAATCAAATTCCAAGCTCATTTTCCACACCACTTTTGGGGCTATTGTATTCTCACAGCTACTTACCTCATCAATAGACTGCCATCCAAACCAATCCATGACAAATCACCATATGAGCTGACCTCCACTTGATCACTTAAGAATAATTGGATGCAGAGCCTTTGTTCACCACCACAGTCCAGACAAACTTGCTCAAAGATCCATTCCAACAGTTTTGGTAGGCTATTCAAAAGGGGTATGTTTTATATGATCCAACCACACACAAAACAATAACCAGCAGACATGTACTCTTTGATGAGACAGAGTTTCCTTTTGCACCAACCATCATTCCAAAACCACCACCAACCAAAACACCATCACCTGATCCTTCCACACTACCTACATTTCCACTACCATCTACATCAACTCCAACAACTGAACATCCACCATCTAATACAACAACACCAGAACATTCACCAAGTCCACAACAAGAACAACCAATAGAGCAAGTGAATTCTCCATCACACATCAACACAACACCATCACCTGAACCTGTGAACACCTCTCCACCAATCAACACAACACCATCAGCTCCACAACCACCTCCACCTGCACTTAAAAGAATGTCCACCAAACACAAACAACAATCCTCAAAGCTTACTGACTACAACTGCACACTTCCTAAATCACTCATTCACCAAATCACAAAACACCACTACACTCATTACATTAATTACTCAAACATACACACACCCACCACAAGACATTTAATAAACAGCATCAACAAGTACACTGAGCCACACAACTACACACAATCATCTAAAGATCCTAGGTGGAAAGAAGCAATGAACAAGTAAATACAGGCTTTAAAAGAGAATGACACATGGGAAATCACAACACTACCAGCTGGCAAGTGTCCCATAGACAGCAAATGGGTGTATAGAATCAAATTTAAGGCTGATGGTAGTGTACAAAAGTACAAAGCCAGACTTGTAGCCAAAGGTTTCACTCAAAAAGAAGGAATAGACTACAAGGAGACATTCACACCAGTGGCCAAGATGGTCTCAGTGAGGGCTTTACTTGCAGTGGCTATTCACAGAGGCTGGTTCATTGAACAACTTGATGTGAACAATGCATTCTTACATGGAGATCTTAATGAGGAGGTCTACATGACAATTCCCCAAGGTTACTCTCACAAAGATCCACCAAACTCAGTCTGCAGACTCACAAAGTCCCTATATGGTCTGAACAGGCCAATAGGCAATGGTTCATAAAGTTAACTACATTTCTTCTCTCTAAGGGCTTCAGTCAAAGTTATGCTGACACATCCTTATTCACTTACATCAAAGGTTCACAGTTCTTAGCTCTCCTTATCTATGTTGATGATATTTAGCTCACTAGCAATGACACCACCATGCTGCACACTGTTGAGGCAACATGATCAAGATCTCTTTATGTTTTAATGATGACAAATAAACCATCGAAACACATAAAATAACAAACGTTAGCCAAAATTCCCCGAATCACAAGTCTGCTGCTGGCGCGCCACCCACGCGTCAACTCGTGGGTAACGCGCCAGGCGTCTGTGAATATCGGGATGAATTTTGAAAGTCGGCTTTCCCCTTACCCGACAAATGTGAATCTTTCAATACAGGTATGAATATGCTATGTGCTTAATTGAGAACACTCGAAACGAGTTTTGGGATTAGAGAGATCCAACTTTTAAAGCACCCATTTACGGGAAAATGCCAACTCATGTTTTCTAACTATCGCCTCTAGCCAAGGCTTTTCTAAACTTAGGGAGCTTATATATTTCACGTAACATCATGTGAAAGCATCCATATGCTCATATCCCGTGCTTACGTCTTCTCTAATTACGTAACGGGTTTACTCCCTTATTGGTCAAACTAAGTTCAAGGTCTCTTTGCGTAAACGAATCCTTACCCACTTGGGTTATGCTTTATATCAAGGCAAAGCACTTAACTTATTTGAATCAAGGTATTAGTTGAGAACGTCGAGTCGTGGAAAGTCACAAGATATGAACCCCTATGGATTCTCGACGTTGTGTTACTTGAACTAATAAGTAACCTATGAATTTCTCAACTTATAATCTTAATTGTCTAAACATTTTCTTCTTAATGACAATTAGATTATGTCTTAATTTCTTAATCTTATTTACAAAATGATAACTACACCGAATCTCCCACAATCCTTCCCAAAATCATTCCCAACANCGTGGAAAGTCACAAGATATGAACCCCTATGGATTCTCGACGTTGTGTTACTTGAACTAATAAGTAACCTATGAATTTCTCAACTTATAATCTTAATTGTCTAAACATTTTCTTCTTAATGACAATTAGATTATGTCTTAATTTCTTAATCTTATTTACAAAATGATAACTACACCGAATCTCCCACAATCCTTCCCAAAATCATTCCCAACATTCTCTTACAATATTCTCTTACACCTCTTACACAACCATGTACCTTTTGTCTCCCTTACTCACACACAACCTTCACATACTCCCACACAATATTCTCTCAATCTACCAACTTCCCATACAATCCTTATACACACACTTATACACCTTTTGTACACACACTTGATTTCAAAATACACACATTACTCTCACAACCATTTCTTCTCTACACACACTAGCCAACTCACCATATCCCTTCCATATCCTAATCTCTTACACAATCCCTTACACAATCCAACTCATATCTTATATTCCTTACACACTCTACATCTCAACCAATGTTTTGAAAACCGGGTTTGAAATCGACCCGGTCGAGTCACCGGGCACCGGGTCAACCGGTTCGACCGCCGGGTCAACCCGGTTTTCAATTAATTATTTTTTTATTATTTCAACCGGGTCAACCGGGTCGACCACCGGGTCAACCGGTTCGACCGCCGGGTCAAACTGCGTCAACCCGGGTTTTAATAAAAATTTTTGGAAAAAACGAAACCCGGCCGGGTTTCGAGAACCGGGTTGACCCGGGTCACTCAAAACCCGGCGGGTCTAACCGGTTAACCCGGTTTTCGAAACCCGGGTTTTTTTTACCCGTTTTTCTGGCCGGAACCGGTCAAACCGGTTAACCCGACCGGGTCGACCCGGGTTTCAAAACACTGATCTCAACCATCCATTCCCTTACAACACATCTCAACCCTCTATTTCATCACATGGGAATAAATTTGAAATCCAAACATAGGCTCCCTTTGATCTCCACCATCCATTTCAAACAAAACCATCTCAACCCTCCATCTCATTCTTTCCCCCCAAGCAAAGGAATATACCTTTGGAATATTCTTTCTCCAACCCAACTATGGTTAGTTCTCTACACTTAACCTTGGTTAACTCTTAACCACACCAAGGATGGAATATTCCCATGGATATACCCTTTAACCTAACCATGGTTTATTCTCAACACACTCTTCCAACCTAACCATGGTTACTTCTTAACCCAACCTCACACACTCTTCCCTATGGAGGAATATCTCATGACATATTCTCTTCTCTANGGAATATACCTTTGGAATATTCTTTCTCCAACCCAACTATGGTTAGTTCTCTACACTTAACCTTGGTTAACTCTTAACCACACCAAGGATGGAATATTCCCATGGATATACCCTTTAACCTAACCATGGTTTATTCTCAACACACTCTTCCAACCTAACCATGGTTACTTCTTAACCCAACCTCACACACTCTTCCCTATGGAGGAATATCTCATGACATATTCTCTTCTCTATTATGCCATGTGAGGAATACCACTTCTACCCCTACCAAATTACCCTTTCTACTCTTCTACCCTTGGTATTTGGTTTTCTTATATACACTTCACAAAACATTTTCCAAATTGGCTATTTGAGTTGGTAAACCTTAGATTAATTAATGTTAAGGTTTAGTGTGAAGTGCAATTGGGGGTTTAGCAAGGTAAGGTATTTATAAAGTGTAGGATATCACATAATATCAAACTCGTATGGTGTACATGTATGGATCGAATAGATAAGAGAAAGAGATGAAGAAAAACTAGAGAGAGAAAGTAGAGAGAGAAAGAGATGGAACCTAGAGAGAAAACCAAAAAAAGAAAATAATATTATGAGAGGTTCAACCCTCTCCAAGGAAGGAGAGGGCCTTTTATATGTACAAGGTATTTTGCCACTACTGGGCTGTGGATCGGGCTGACAGTGGGTAAAGACCCGACCCGACTCCATGAATACTAACTATTACTAATCTACGTACTAATTACTATTATAAATGCTACGAGCTAAACAATGCTTAATCGTACTTGGGGTGACCGAATCTTCTATAAGAAAAATCGAATTCCTAACAATCTCCCCCTAAGGGAGGTCACCCCAAAATTAAATCTTGAATTCTTGCATTGAGATCTTTGAAGATACTTTTGTAGCTCGTAGTTGTTGATTCTTCATTGAAAAGTACTTAGTGCCTTCAGCAGCGGACTCTAGATGACTTGCTTGATGAGTAGGATGATATTTGGCATTTCTTCGTGTTCATCATCCAAATAATTAGCTTCAAGTCATCTTTGAGTGGAAGTGTCTCTTTGTGATGTTCTGATTGTCTTTGAGTTGTCATGCTCACACTTTTCTGGATCATGATCTTCTGCATCAGAGTTGTGGAAGCATAGTTGAAGCCCATTCCTTGATCATGATTTCTTTGGATTTGATGTTGAAGTGTAAGCATAAGGTGATTAATCGGCATCTTTTCAGCAATCAGCATCATCCGTCAACTTCTTTGTCTTTGGTGTGAATACGCCCTTCCAACATGCCCATACATCTTTGTTGAGTGAATCTCCATGGTTGAATGGTTCTGACGGCTCCTTTCAGATGTTGGTATGAGCATGTGGAACTTAGAGTGACGGTGGTGAACATGATAAGTTTGGTATATTGAGCTGCATAAAACTTGGTTAGTGATAAACATACCGGCACTTACAAGTTCGGACTTCGAGATCGTCAACAGCATAGTGTGAAGACTTTCTCTAATCCTTACCAAGGCCGTTCCTAATCGGATGCCCCCGAAAGGGCTTTCACTGACATACTGAAGTACACCAACGATTAGGTGAGTCGCTGGAGACCACGACTGTAGACCTTTTGGAACACCACCGCGAACACTAAGCGTAATCCACAAGAGATTACCGAAGTGAACTGCTGTCAGGGCTGTTTGATGTTGACCCTGGCAGGAGTTTCCACTCAATCACTGGGTATGTATATTCCCTCATAAGTGTTCTTGGCAGATTGCTAAGATCTGCGTAGGACTCAAAATATTACATCTGGTGTCCTTAATGTTGAACAACCAGTGTAGAAGAATCAAGTGTTCCTATGAGATCTTTTGATGCATCTCTTGGCTCTAGACTCGATAAGTGCACATTGGTTATCCTATGCGGAGACTAGGGAGGGGTCTCCTGTTTCAATATCAACTAGCTCTAAGAGACAAGTCGATAGATTACACCGGTTCCCCGTGAGAATGAAACAAGCTCTTTTAAGAGAACTTGAGTGGCTGGAAGGTTTAGTGCAGTGCGTCACTGGGTCCATGACGTCTTTTCTTCAATACCGATGTTACCTTAGTAACAATCAGTAGCATATGAATTGAACCCGGTTTCTGCCCTAAGGTTGAATAATTGGAGGGCTATTTCTTTTCACCCTTTCTCATTTCATTTCTTTTTAATTCTTCAACCCCTTCAGTGCTTACCGAGACTTCATTACTAGAACCTTGTTGGGTTTGTTCCAGTCCTAGCTCAATCTCAGTCGGCACTCTTCCCTTTCTCACTTTTCTCCTTTTTTCAATCATTCCTAAGGACTTCTAATCTATCTATTGGATTGTCCCTGGGAAGATCCCTCCGGTTCTGGTGGATCATGGGAACATATACCTAACCTTACCATCCTTATAACTCCATGCATTAAAGTAAATTGGTCGGTCTTTTTGGTATCTTTCCACAATCCCCATATAACCAAATCATTGAAAATTCTCTCAAAGTGTTTATGATTAATAAACACATTTTGCACACACTTTGAGAGTTTTTATAATTTTCAAATGCTCCCCCTTAACATGTGCTCATAGGTTTTAGATAGAAATTTGCACATGTCGGGGTGAGTTGCACTTTTGAATTGATTCAATCTTAATAGACATATACCCTAGGGACACGTTTACGTTGCTTAGTTAAAGGGATCCATTATCAGCTTTTAGGTGATAACTAGCCCTAATAACTAACTTGAAGTAGTTAACATTCCTTAAAAAGGAAGTTATACCCGTCAAAGTATACATCTGCTAAGAAGAGCTTCTCGAAACGGTACTTTCTTCTTGGATAAATCCTTTCGAATTCTAACGTTTGTGTTTCGTCAATTCATGAGTCAGATCTTAGTCAAAATCAATTCACGGTTTCTATTTGTTATTGTAAAAACACGCGAAAGACTCTTAGCCACTTGCTCACTTGCTCCCCCTCAATATGTGCTTTGATTAAAATTCAAAAACTTCAAAAATTTTAGCACATACGAGAGAGCGAACCTTTGAGTCCAAAAACATCACTTTTTTAAATCAGATTTCATATTTAAATCACATTCTCTCCCCCAATCATAAAATTTCAAATCTTTTGAGATTTTTTATCCCAATTGATTTAAATGTTTTTAGAAGAAAATTGGGAGAAAATGTGATAAAAGTTTTAGCATTTGCTGATTTTGAGACACTTTTTTTCACTGCTGCTGGTGCACAAAGCTTTTAAAGGTGCAGAAATTTTAAGCAAATACGCTCCCCCTCAATTAATGACCCGTTTTCAATTTAACGTTTTGTAGTCATTAAGTTGAGCGGCAAGGTATTTGTGAAAATTTAAGTCCGATAGCCACCTTGTAAACCACAAAATCTCTCTTGAAGAAGCATAAAGAGAGAGATTTTGGGATGAAAGAAGACTTCTCTTCTTTTTCTAGAAATGTTGCACTGAATCGTACAACGTTTCGGATAATCCGCACACAGTGAAAGACATAAGACATACAAAAACATTATATATATATATAAGTAGAGTTCAAATGTCATTATTACATCACTCAAGTAAATTAGCAAAACTAGATGATTCGAAGCAATCACTCTGATGAATCACTCTGTTCTTTGAAGAAGCATGTAGTCACCATCACGAACTCTTCCCCCCACGTAGCACTCAAGGCTACGGTAGATCCTCCTCATCTTCAGACGATGTGGAATGGCATTTAGAGCTTTGTTGTTGATTTTCAAGTCATGATCTGTCCATTGGCTGGTGTATTTTCCATGTCTGTTTGAGTAGACTTGATATTCTTTCACTCGGAAGTCCAATGCTTCATCAACCATTTCCAAAGTGCCATCGCAGTACTTGTGTAGTTCATCTAGTCGCATGACCACGGGAACACTGTACTTGTCTCTGAACACCACAGCTCTTGGAGAGTCAATGACTGTGAAATCAGCTACCGGTTCCAAGTTCCCGATCTCCCATTGTGGCTTGGTGAGGTTAAGTTGTGTCTGGTAGCTTTCAATGCCAAGTTGAAGATCTTCGACTCGCTTCCTTATGACTAGTCCCCTCATCCAATGAAGAACAGCAAAGATGTAACACCCCCAAAATTCGGGTCTAGCGGAAGCATACATGTCACTGGGGTGCTACTTAATTAGTATCACAACGCAAAGTATAAAGAACGGTTTTTATCTCAACCGTTTAGAATATATTTCACTATTAAAAACAATGAGTTTACATATTTCAAAAGTATTGCGGAAATAGGCCCATAAAATAAATGAAGTGGTCCAAACTATTTATCAAAGAGATCTATGACCATGCCATGCCGTTTGCCAAGTGCCTCCAAGAGTAAGTTATCACCTTAGGAAACCTGAGAATACATGCTAAAAAGTGTCAACACAAAGGTTGGTGAGTTCATAGAGTTTATATAAAAACAGTTAAAGTGATTCGAGTTTGTGAGATAATGAAGTAAATAATGGGTTACATTGTCATACACCCATAGTTCGTTTGTTGTTTGCCCTAACTGGGTCAATAGTTGAGTGAATCAATAGTGTTTGTATAAAATTGTTTGATTGGGTGATTCCCTGGTGTTTTCATAAAACATTTGAACACAAGTTTTCCAGTTAGATAACATAATTGCATCGTAGTGTAATATATTGCCCTAAGCCTCATGACACGCAAACCTTAACATAGGGTGATATCATAAATGATATAAATAGCCTACATCATGAATGATGTAGGTGATAGTGCCCTCGTCGTCGTAGGAGTTTGCCAACTTCCTATTTATATTCGAATAAAGTGCATTTGGTAACCATTTCAGGCTAACTTCAAATGGGGCGTCAACTGCCAATAGATCTATTCACTAAATTCGCGTTCACTCGCAAGTGATTAATGGTTCATGATATGAGGGACTTTTGGCAAGGGTGTTAACTTAGGCAATATCAATCAGGATAGCATACAGAAAAATACTTGTGTTCCGGTTTGTAACATGTAATATGTTTCAATAAACAAATAGAGTGTATCATCAATTTAGTAAAGTGTTTAAGATAAACGAGTAAAAGATGTAAGTAAAACGAGCATGTATCTCCCCCAAAGAATTCAAAATAGATAAAAGAGGGGCTATGACTCACCTCAGCAAATAGTAGTCTGATAGTAAAACGTCAAGTAGTGATAGTGTGCGGCACCGACACGCGACCTAGATTAGTACGGCAAGTTTAGTTTAAATTTTCAAGTTTGAGACTCGAAGTTTAAATAAGTTTAATAGTTTTAAGGTGTTTGTGTTATTGTTGTTTGTGTGGCAGCGTTAAGTTTAAATAATTTGGTAAGTATTAGCTAGCATTTGCTTTCGGAAATGCTTATGTATATATGTATAAAAAAATAACCAAATATCAAAGGCAAACAAGTCTTTGGTTCGTCAATAACCGAAAGACGATGACGTGAAGTAGTAAGTATTGACGTCGTCGGTTTATGGGATCATTGTTGTTGGAAGTATGTATATATAACTAAATGTATGTATATGAAATGTTAGTTACCAACATAGATAAAAGTGTATAAGTAGTTATTTCTAAATAGCAGTTTTATTTAAAATGTACAAAATGTTTTGATTTTCATTCATTTGTCGTTTTTGTTAAAAAGACTACAAGTGTAGAAATTTTACAATAATTAGGCATGTCCCGTGTATGTTTTAGTTGTACGAGATGACTAAGTGTCACAATAATAAACCTTTGTTATATTATTTGTTTAAAATAAGTTATCGTAGAGTATAAGTAAATCATTGTAGGTTGTTCTAATTAAATTATAAGTTGTCATAGCTTTAATGTTGCGAAAGATTAAGCTTAGACTATTAGTATAATTTATATTATTTTCATAAAATATGTTTAGTAGATTTAGTAAAGTATGTCGCAGATTAACGTCGAGTAACAATGAGTTGAGTAAGTCGATTAAGTCGTATCAAGTCGTGAGATAATATGACGAAATAAATCGGAATCAAATAAGGCCAATAAGCCGGAAATTAATCCAAATCAAAAATAAGCAAACCATTACACCCTTTTTGTTGTGACCAATTAAACAAAACACAAACTCTCCTACTGCAATCCAATGCACCTATTCTCTGCTAATTTAAATGGACTTTGACCCACACCCCTTTTGACAATACAAAATCCCAAAATTGACACAAGATTAACCCAAATCCAATTAATAAAGTTTAGCTCATGTTAGTTGTTGAAAGCTTGGCTGTGACACAGTGAGTAACAAGACCAAACGCATTTTATACAAAATTTTTATCCCAATTTGGTGGCCATTTGAGTGTAAATAAAAGAGTTAGGGTTCGGTCCACACAACCGACGAACCAACTCCAAGTTTAAGCAACTCACCCTTTTTAATCTATTAAGTCTTTTGGAAATAGCATATTGAAGCATGAATATCATAACCAAATATCACCCTCACTGTTAGTTCGTCCCAACAGTGATTCGACTCGGATCAAAGCCAAACATGAACAACAACTTAACTCAAAACCTTTTAGTGTACTATATGGTTGAAGTTGGGAGTAAGGCAAATGAGCAAAAATCAAACCAAAAGAAGTCATGAGTTTAAAATTTAGGCCAAAGAAACAATCAACTAAAACCGTCCTACAGTGGGTCGATTATATCAATAAAACCATAATTAACATGACACCAATTTTAACTAGTTTGTTCCCAAGAAAGATGATAAGTTGTGAAAAATATTTTATGGCTACTGTTCATACGAAATGAAATTTGACAGATTTATATATTTCGAAATAAGCAAAACCAAATGCCCCTGTTTGGGACAGCAGCAAACCAAATCTAAATGCCCCTGTAGCTGCTGTTTGACTGGACAGAAACATCAAACAAACAGCCCCTTTGGCTGTGACAGCAACCAAACCAAACCCTATACTTGTTTGAGTACTAAGACAGTAGGAACGAGAATTCAAACGCACAACTCTTGACTCACTAACTAAACCAAATCCAGAAAAATATTTAAACCATCTTTAATACTTGTCTTGGACCATCAGTGGGCAAAACAAACAAGATTGTCACATATCTTTAAGGTTGTAATTTGAGTGTAAAAAGAGAAGAACAAAAGGGCAAGGAATATATAATAAGCACTTCAAATCTTTATGAGCCAATCTTTGATTTTTAGTTGTGATATATTTATTATTAGCTTGCCACACAAATCAACAACAACAACTGTCATTCTCAGAAAGTGCATCGATCGGTAAAATAAATCAAAACAAGACTTATAGCAACAATTTCCAATAACATCAAAAGTGAAATCGAATTAAATGAATGGAATCCGGGAATCCTTACAATAATTTAGGAGAGTCGATTAACAAAGTGCTCAAGAAAACCAAAAGAAACTCGAATCCGATTCGACCTAGCAACTCCCACCACAGTTGACCCTTTGATTTTTGAGTGGAGTTTTTGAGTAAAGTTTTTGGGATATAATTTGCTTGTGGACTGATTAGGGGTATAAGAAGAGATAGACAAGGAAGGTTTAACCCTATCCTTCTTCGTTATCAGACGAGCCTTAAGCCGAAAATGGATACCGTCTCCTTTAGCTTTATCATCTCTTTTGGTTGGACTCGTTGACTTCTAGGGTTAGACAAAGGGGATCAGATCTGCGAACGCTAGGGACCGATTTTTGGAGCTTTGTTGTCATCACTGTGAGCTCAGGTCTGAGATATCTCAGATGGTGGGGAAGAGAACAAGGGTGTTAGGACCGGTCTTGTTGTCTTGTGGTCATAGCTTGCTCAGATCTGTCGCGCACATGCGAGGTGAAGCGAAGCAGAAGGAATGGAGAAGATGAAGACACTGATATGAGGGAGTGTTTGTTTGTGGGGATAAGAGTGAGAAAAGAGTTTTATAACTTTGGACGTTTTTTAAAAAAAATGAAAAGGAGGTGGGCGAGGTCCGGTGTAAAAAAAAAGAAAATGTAACTTTTGGTTTTATTTATGTTTTTAATAACTCTGTGGGTATTTAGTGCACTCCGCGTCCTGTTGAGCTCCGATGTGAATTGAGTATTCTGAGTTAGCGTGAGCGCTAAAAACATTTTTAATGAGGACGTTTTTATAATTGAACTTATAAAAACAAAAGTCTATTTATTCCGATTAACAAGAATTGAGTTGATTGCCATTACTAGAATTTGTGTCGGTACGCGTGCGGGTTTCACTAAAACAGTACGTGAGTTTCGTCACAATGTTTGTTTGGCAACAGCACTTGTCGTTTCACGACTTAAGTAAAAGCAAAAATTTAAACATGAAAAATGGTTAATTAAACCTTTATAATTAATTACTTCGTGTTTAGCGATAATTAATGATTGGGTAAATTACGGGGTATTACAAAAGACTAGCGTCTTCTTTTCATGCGGTGCTAGATGATGTAGTTTTCCTTGGATGTGAAGCAGATAAAGATCTTCGAAGTCATTAGGCCGGAGATGCTTGAAGTCACCTTCAGAGATCTCGTAGTCCCTAAGATCTGCTCGTCGTAGAATGATGGACTTCAAGTAGTCGTACCCATAAATGGAATGAATCTTGACATTTACCACACTGATGATTTGAAGAGGCGAGCGAACAGATTTCTTGTCTCTCTTGGCTTTGAATCTCTCAACATAGAATTGCTGCTTCTTAAACCACCAATGCGATATGCCCAAAGCTGCCGGAACATCATACTCACACTCTTCATCTATCCATATTCCATCTGGTACCATCTGCTCCAAACTGATGTCATTATAGCGAGCAGCCTTCATCTTGGTGATGGACAAGGCGTACTTGCGTTGCTTGCTTCCAAACCGTAGATACTCAAGATCTTTGTTGAAGAAGAATTCAGCCTGAATGGTAACATGCCATGGAGACCCACCCAACGGAAGTGGCTTGATGTAGCTGTGTTGATTAATTTCTTCATCGACTAGATCGTTGAATGTGACATTCCTCCATTTGAAATTGAAGATGAGTTACATCAGGGTGAAAGGCCTTGACTAAGTCGTATGCTGGGCCTTCCAAATCTTTCTGAGTCAATTTGCTGATTCCTTGCTTCTTGCAGAACCATGTAATAAACGTTCCCATATCTCCGGTTTGTGAAAGCAAGGAATTTTCAGCTGGAGGAACGAAGCTGTTGGCTATGGCATTGACCCAGTTGTTGTCAGAGACTGGTTGATCTGATGGAGACAAGGACCAGGTTGGCTCTGTCGTTGGTAGCTTAGCAGTCTTTGGTCTTATACATGCTTGCAACTCTTCTTTGGAGAGCTTGACAGGAGGAGCATCATCGGTTCTGGAGATTGATTGCCACCATTCTTCCTTTTGTGATATGTGGGAGGTAGAGGCGTCATCTTCATCTTCGTCTGAATATGCTGCGGCATGAGACACCATTGATTCTTCATTGATTACCTTATCGTCATGAATTGGAGAGACCATATCAGCAGATCCCGTGTCAATTGTAGTCCAGGCAGCATATGTTATATGTTGTGCTTGCTTTGATGAGGATGTTCTGTCAGACCTCTTGGAGGGTGGCTTACTTGATGAAGATGGTGGTGGTGGTGGAGGCATAGATTTAGCCGCAGTACCTCCCGATTGGCCAGTGGGTCCAGATGACCCGGGAGGTGGAGGTGGTGGTGGATTAGAAGGAGGATGCTGAGGGTGACTCTGGTGTTTCCTTTTTCTCTTCCGTTCTTTCTCCATATCTCTGTGATGTTGTTCAGCATTGTCTTGAAGTATTGATCCCTCAAGGGCCTCATACAGCTTGCAGTGTGCTTCATGCCCCTTATACTGTTGGTTCTCGAACATCCCTTCCTGTAAGATTAGCTTCATATCAAACGCGGAAAGGTCTTTGAACCTTGACCTGAGAGGAGCTTCCATGGCATAGCTAACCGCTTCTTGAACCTGATCCTCAATAGCTTCGGTGAAGAGATGGTTGATGTTGAGTTGTTCTAGCTTGTGCAGTCTGTCACCGTGATTCTTGAGGATTTGTTGAAGCTTGAGTTCCTTCACACTTCTTATCACCTTCTCGTGTTCTGACCACTTCTCATTAATGTTTAAGTTTTCCATAACGATGTTTGCCGA
>LBNU01018285.1:42933-59828 GCA_014162995.1 Artemisia annua | reverse complement strand
ATATATATATATATATATATATATATATATATATATATATATATATATATATATATATATATATATATATATATATATATATATATATATATATACATGCACTTTAGTGAACTGAGTCGATTTCGGTCACATGAAACTCGACATACTAAGTTTAGTTTTCAAGCCTTGAAGAACGGGTTCATTTTGGCCCATTTTCTAGACCTAAAACGCTTCAACCGGTTCAGGTCGAACTGGATTTCAAAACACTTATTGTGAGTATAATAGTAAATTCAAAAAATAATAAATAAATAAAATAAAATAAAAATAAAAATAAAATAAAAAATAAAAAAATAAAAAGTTACAAGGGCTATGTTTGGCAAATGAGTTATGAAAGCTTATAGAGGCTTGGGTTTTTAAAATATATCGGCTTGTAAAATAAGTCTCGTTTGTCACAGAGGTTTATAAGCATCCATAAGCCCAAGCCTATAGAAAAGGGCTTATAAAGCTTATTAATTGTTAAATTACTTATAAAAATATAAACTTATATCTTTCGACTTGTAATATAAGCTCTGGCGCCAGCCGACCCCCGGCCCACCCATTGTGCCAAGCTAAAAAAAAAAACCAGTTCACTTTAATCTCTCTGTAACAGAAGAACTCAAAGACCATCTCAAGCTCCATCATCATCTTCTACATCCATCATTTCATACATAAAAGATGCCATCATTCCATCACCACCTCACCAAACTCATAACAACCACCATTACCAAATACCCATCAATCAAACCCACCACTCTTTCATTCCACACTAACCCAAACACACCCCCATCACATTCCCAAATCACCAAACTCATTTCCCAACAATCAGACCCTCTTTTAGCCAAAGAAATCTTTGATTTAACCTTAAAAACATACCCAAGTTATCAACACTCATACCAAACATACCACACACTAATCCTTAAACTTGCCCGTTTTCGACGTTTTTCGCAAATGGATACCCTTTTAACAACCTTAAAAAATGATAGGACTTGCGCGGTTAAACCGTCGCTTTTTACGGACATTATTAGGATATACGGTGAGGCGAATTTGTTAGATAAAGTAGTGAATATGTTTTATAAGATATTGGAATTTGATATTAGGCCTAGGACGAAACAATTGAATGTAGTTTTGGAGATTTTGGTTAGGGATAGAGCGTATTTACGGGCTGCGTTTGATTTGTTTAGGTGTGCGTATAGGTATGATGTGGTTGCGAATGTGGAAACGTATAACGTTTTGATGAGAGCGTTTTGTTTGAGTGGTGAGTTGAGTGTTGCGTATAAGTTGTTTAATGAGATGTTTAAGAGAGATATTGTGCCGAATGTGGAGTCGTACAGGATTTTGATGCAGGGTTTGTGTAGGAAGAGTCAGGTGAATCGGGCCGTTGAGTTGTTGGATGATATGTTGAATAAAGGGTTTGTGCCGGATTGTTTGAGTTATACCACGGTTTTGAATAGTTTGTGTAGGAAGAAGAAGCTTAGGGAGGCGTATAAGTTGTTATGTAGGATGAAGGTTAAAGGCTGTAATCCGGATATTGTGCATTATAATACAGTAATTTTGGGGTTTTGTAGGGAGAATCGGGCGCTTGATGCGTGTAAGGTTATTGAGGATATGTCGGCGAATGGTTGCTTGCCGAATTTGGTGTCGTATAGGACTTTGGTTAGTGGTTTGTGTAGTCAGGGTTTGTATGCTGAGGCTAAAAGTTATTTGGATTTGATGATGGCGAAAGGGTTTTCTCCTCATGTGTCAGTTTGGTATAGTTTGATTAACGGGTTGTGTAATGTTGGGAAGATTGAGGACGCATGTGTGGTTTTGGAGGGGATGTTGAAGAGTGGGGAGGCTCCACATATTGATACTTGGAACGATGTTGTTAGTAGGGTTTGTGAAGTCGAAACTGAAAGATTAGAGAAAGTATTGAAGGTTGAAATAGAGCCTCATACGAGAATAGTGGATGCAGGTGTTGGTTTACAAGAGTATCTAGTCAAAAAGGGTCTAGAAAACGACAAGTTCAGATCGAGAAGGCATAGAGCTGATTTTTGGAATTCTGGTTAATGAAGGTTTACAAAGCCACTTGTGTATTTGATGTAAGGCTTCAAATCGCTTTTAAGAATTAAATGTTGATGCAGGGGAGTAACCGGCTTAAAAACTTTGGTTTCTTTGAGAGGCAGTAGCCTGTGTAGAAACTAGTCTACTAGATTCAGGTTTCTCCCTTATGAATGCCTCACACTGTTAAGAATAAGCAGATTGACAAAAAGAATTAACAGTTTTGCAGCTGCTATTATTTGGTAGTTCGAACTGTGATAGACGAGAGCGTTCTATCGTTAGTATGTTGCGAATGAAGCTTTATGTGGATGTGCGTGGCTAACAAGTTTTAAAATCGCAGATTGAATATATTGTGAAACACTAAAATCTTAGATTGATGAAACTTAAAGCTGTTGAGCAAGAGCTTAATATGACCTGTTTACAATCACCCTTTCTGTGACAAGATGGGAGTTGAAACTGTTGTGCCCTTGGTGTCAAGAAGAACCGGAGTCAACTGCTCACCTGTTACTACATTGTCAATGGGCTGATTGAATTTGGAAAATATGTTCTTTCGGTGGTGGGGTTCTCAATGGGTATGCCACAGATGCTTCATGCTTTTCGTCGGGATTAGAATCTAATTGGGCCAAGCACTATATGGTATATGTGGTTCAAACGGAAAGAGTTGGTTTCAATAACAAAATATCTTGTTGGACGTGTACTGTAGCTTTAAGAATCAATAGCTTTCACTGAGCCATGGAATCAAAGCTCTGTTGGTCCTATGACTTTCACAATTGGACAACCATTGAGGTTATAGGAATCATTAAATGTATCTTTTGGTTTGCTCTAGATCTTTTTTTGATAGGTTTATATCCAGATATTACACAACCCTGACTACATATGAGTTGAAATTAGGTGAAAGTTTGTGAGGCGCATATGTTAGTTTTATCAGAGTATGTTATTTGTATAGAAGTGTTCAGCTTGTAGTTTGTGAGATGTTAGTTCTATAAAGAAGTTTCAACAAAAGTAGCTGCAACACTGGTGTAAATGACATAAGAAGTTACATAAACATTTACTATTAAGTTTGTGATTATTATAAAAGAGTATTTGAGTGACCAAATGTTTCAAAGCTTTGGTACAAATCTACTTTAGTACCTAATTATATTAATCAACAAAACAACTGGTTGCGCATTGTTTTGGAGACCTCGGATTACATCCAGTGTCATAAGACCAGACACAGAATTCTCCTTTTCCAATTCACTTCAACAGTGCAACATCTTAAATAATGCTCCTCTTTGACACAGCTCCTCTTTATTTTGTCTAAAAAAACAAAGCATTGCATCTAAGGTGGAATCATCTCATTACATATATGCTTGCTGCAGACTAGAGGTTGGACTAATACATAGAGTACAAGGGTCAAATTACGTAAGAATGGGAAATGCTTATTGATGTGGTTATAAGCAGAAATGGGAAATAAATCGGTCACCTTACCACACCTATTAGAAAGTGTAGCGCACATGATGCTTATGCAGTGCACTTCTTACCGGAAGTGCAATATGTCAATTGTCAATAATATTCCAATAGGCAACAAAAAAAATGTCAAATCATTTTATATCCTTCAAAGGACAAACATTAGTCCTCGACTGAAAACAGTTTATGTTCTTTTCAATGAGCCAAGCAAACAAATTTCAAACAAATCTTTGTTCCTCGTATTATTGTTAGAATCCCAAACAAAAAGGAATGGACTCGAATAGCTTCTCCTGAAGCAGCAACCAAAAAATCAGTATCCCCAATAATCGTTTCTGATTTCATCATCAAATTTCTTTTTCAATTCTGGGTGCTTCTCAAAGTATTCATCAGCTGTCATGGTACTAAGTTTTTTCTGTTGCAACAAAATAATTGTATAATATATTAATTTCAAACTAACGACAATAATATATAACAAATGGATGACAAGAGTAAAAAGGGTGATAATAATGTTGTTACCTTGAGTTCTTGGACATCAGCAATTTCTTTTTCCAATCTTTCAGATTCCTTGAGGGACTTCTGCTCAGCCTCTTTCAGTTCCACCAACTGTAATTTCAAAAACAAAGGATCTCTAAAGAGCGGTTTTATGAAGAATGAACATGTGAATTCCCATAATAATTCACTTGTGTTTTGTACGTACTTCAATTATTCACTTTCTTTTATCAAATCAACCTAACATAAATTATCGATAACAGTTGAACTAGTTTATGTATTTTCCTCAAGTTGTACTCATTCTCTTGTCCCCAGTTGATAGTTTATGTTAGGTAACTTGATTAATCCAACAATAACTGACGTGATTGACATGACTGTGAAACCATATATATGATTGAATTAGACCAAGACTTGATGCAAATAAGGAGTTCTGACCAGTTCATCAAACTTCGGTTTGTACTTGGGAGTGGTAGTGTCTACAAACTTGGGGATTTCAACGCCTGTATGAAGAGAAGAGATCAATCAACAAACTGTAAGAAGATGTCAAGAATTTGAAGAGCTTGAAAATTAATTAACCACCACATATACAAAAAATACTGCAGCTTGCAAATGATTAAATGTTACACAACTATTCATCACATCCAATGCATTCAAGTCAAACAGCTCTACCGTCTAAATCCCACTATGGTAGTTTGCCCTTTAAGGACACTCAACATCAGAAGGCTCTATCGCCTAACACTGGAGATAGACTAAAATGTAGTGCAGAAGGTGTAAGGAGATAAACTAAGGTTATGGATACATGTATCTAAGCTCAAGGTTTACCATGCTTTGTTTTTACTTGGTGCACTCGTGCACTGTGTTTTCACTCGTATATTTCCTCTCACAGGCATAAGACAAGCTATTTATTAGAATTGTAAACTTCATATCCCCTACTTCTTTTAATGACCAAAAGTCCCCCTCTTATACGCCCAATTAGATATTCCCCTCTAATTCATGGAAACAAACAACATTGATAAGGACACATGCCCACTCATAGAATTTCACTCATACAACCAAATACAAAGATCGGCTACTGTACAAAGCATCCGTGTTTGCTAGCTTGACACATGCCATCCATTATCATGTCTAGGGATATAAAGGAAAATAGAAGGTGAAACTCTCAGTTGAGAAGGCACATTATGACTAAACAAATTACTTTCGAAGTACCATCAAAGAAAAAATGTTGCTGCATTAGACTGTCATAGTTGTCAAAAGCGAAAGCGATTGCAAAGCGCAAAGACCCAAAAAATCGCTATAGCGAAAAGCGCAAAAAAAGCGCGGGCTATAGAAAAAAAAGCGCACGGTTGCAATAAACTTTGATTTTGATTCATTTTGTGTTTCTGGATAGATTCTAGGGTTGTAATAAGATTCACACTGCATTCTAACACTATCCCACTAACTTAATTGGATTAAAACACTCAAAATCAAAAAATCCCAAATCGTAACATGAACCCTAATTTCCAAAATCAAACCAAACGTGTTTCTGGGTATGATTCGATCCTTGTATCATGTTTATAACATGATTCCGACCAAAACCCACCCATTTAATCACTCATGAACCCTAATCGTCGCTTTAAATGATTGTGGGCTATTGCCACGTGGGCCTAGCGATGTGGGCCCGCTATCGCCTCGTAGCGCGCTATAGCGCACGTAGCGCACGCTTTTGACAACTATGAATTAGACTAACAGAACATATTTCTTAATGAGGAAAGGGAAGGAAATAAAAGAAGCAATGTGATGAAAACGAGGCTGGCATATGTACAGAATACTTTTATTGTAATTTTTATTAGTATATTCAGTTGCATTTTACAACAAATTCAGAGCCTAGCAGGCCAATGGTCTATTAAGGAACAGCCTGCAGACTTGTTTGAGCTTAAAAAGAAGCTCTCTGTCAGTGTCATCACACATACAGAATGGCAGTGGCACACTAATTACACTCATTTTATCCAGTAAAATTCTGCAGTTTTTTATTTTCAGTCGTTAAACACATATGAAAGCATAGTATCACACTCAGATAATCTAACAAAGTTCTGCAGTTCTTTATTTTAGATATGCAGAGAATAACAAAATAAATATGTAGAATTAATCTCAAAAATCTATTTGTCATTTGTTTCAGGTGTATTTAGTAACATATCAGGGTCACTAACACAAAAGCAGTGAGTCAGTGACCATGGTAAGGGCTCCTAGANTCCAGTAAAATTCTGCAGTTTTTTATTTTCAGTCGTTAAACACATATGAAAGCATAGTATCACACTCAGATAATCTAACAAAGTTCTGCAGTTCTTTATTTTAGATATGCAGAGAATAACAAAATAAATATGTAGAATTAATCTCAAAAATCTATTTGTCATTTGTTTCAGGTGTATTTAGTAACATATCAGGGTCACTAACACAAAAGCAGTGAGTCAGTGACCATGGTAAGGGCTCCTAGAATCTTTAAAATGGGCTTAACACCAACATAGCACACAATGCCAAATAAGTGACACGTTTTAGCCCCTAAATGACTGTTCAACTGGAGACATTCTTAAAACAAGTCATTTCGAACATCACATTATCCTATCAATGCACTCCATGCAAATTGCACCTTGTGCGAAGGAAAGAGAGACCTAACTACCCTGTTACAGAAATCCAGATTGTATAGCTTCAGTGAACCTTTTTAATTTCTTGAATTTCTACCCGCTTTATGTTGTTATCTAAGTCTTCCATTTTCTTTTACTTTTGATTGAAAATGATAACAAAACAAGATACAACAACATATTTGAAAAGCAGTACATACTGTCATAGTACTCTTTGTAAGAATCAACTATGCGGGATCCAAGTCCTTTTCTGTAGTACTCCCAGTCAATTGGTTCTGGTTCCTGAAATCGCCAAAAGTAGGCATTCACACAAGATTAATACCAGACTTGAATCATAGATAATAATGTTGTTTGTTGATCATAAAAGTATAGAAACTCAAGCAAGCCAGCGTTACATATTTGTGCATCTGATTAAGGCCAAATTAAAGAAGCATGCACATAAAGAGTCTTGAGGTGTCCTGCTACAAGCATATTTAACGGAAGCAGTGTCTACCTCCATTAAATACCAGCTTCCAAGACAGCTCAAGTAAACAGTACTAAGCATATATACAGAACCCAATATTCTTAAAAATGTGAAAATAACCAGCATACAGTTACTTTGTACAGAATCCTAGACCAACAAGAGAGACAGGCACGGGGATCTTTTTAGAATAAAACTAGCATTAGCAACCATAGAACTAATAAAAACCAAGGCAAATATCAGGTGAGAACAAGCATCCATTTAGGCCGCGAAGGAGTCAAGTGCAATACATGCTCTCTATCTCCCTTATGAGATTCCAAAACCAAAGTAGATAATCACTACACTCTCGTTAACCCATATTGATCACCACCTCTTATAAAGTACAAATGTTACCTAAACTAATAACTACTTCCAGCCATAAAAAATGTTTCTAACGAATCAACACAATAACAAAATCCACCAAAATAAGCACCTTGTTTCCTCAAAAGGTTATAAAACAGATCAATCTAATAGGACAATGCAACAAAATACCAAACTATTGAACTCATTTGAAGCGTGAAAATTGTAAACCTCCAAATAGTTATAGAACCATAAAAGAGATCTAAAACCTTACTCTACCAAACCATACTACCACATGGTACCAATTAGAACTGAAAAAACCTAATATACAGCATCATAATTGGGTATATGTCAAGTTAAGTACCGGTTTCAAAGAGCGTTTCCTTTTACTTTAATTAAACAGGGTCACTTAGATTAAAAGCTACATTTCAATCACTAGCCCAAATAACAAGTCCAGTTCATGGTTCGTCACCATACTGTTTTAATCCAGTGCATACGGTTTTCAAAACTAAACTTTCAGTACTAACACATGTACACATGGACGGAACCAGAACACAAGTTAACCAGATGCATTTAAGAAAAATCAAACAAAACTACAAATACAGTAAATTCATGGATGTCCCGTAAACCCCCAGGACCCACCCTGGTTCCATCGCCACGTCTCGCACAATTTCACACTTGTAAAGTTGTAATTAGGGGGTGTATATTTCGGCTTATATAGCCAGCTTATGGCGTATTTGGTTTTGGCCTTATTTTTCATAAGCTCACTTTTTGTGACTTATTTTGAAACTTTTCGGTTTATATACATTTATTACGCCATGTCATAATAACCTTATATCATCAAAAAAATATTTCAAAATAAGCCACAAAAAGAAATAAGCCATAAGACGGCTATATAAGCCAAAACAAACACCCCCTTAATCATTTCTATAACATAAGTTACAAATCCTATATCATTACACATTTATTTATTCATTTACAATCTAACAGATCTATATAAATAAGTAATGAATGAATGAATAGATACCTGACTGAATTTGGTTTGAAGAGTGGAATTAACTTCTTCAAAGGCGCGACGGAGAGACGAGAACTCTTTTTTAGCTTCATCTGTTACGATCATTTTCGCCATTCCTTCCCAATCTATTGTCTTTGATGCCTTGAATGCCACGTCACTCACCTTCTTCACCACCCCGCTCATCTTTTTATTTTATCTTTCTCTCTCTAAAATAGTTGTGTCTTGTTTCTCTCTCTAGAAATTGAAGCAACCTGATGTCTGACGGAATAGACCTTACCCCTATCTACCTGGGTGGGCCGGGTTCGGGTTCGGGTTCGTGGGTAAGCGGGTCATAACAGATAATCCGCTTACTAAACGCGACCGTTTAAGTAATCGGGTCACGTTTGTTAACCTAACATGTTTAAGTGTAACTCATACACGATTCTAGCTCGTTTATCTAAACTAGACGAGTACCCGTGCATAGCAACGGGATTTTATAGCGACAGATAATTTATTGATTAAAAAAAATTTATAGGTTATAAATGAAAAATAATAAAAGTTTGAAGATTTGTGAATTAAACATAATGTTTTAAAACCCGGTTCGACCCGGGTGGTTCAATCGGTTGAACCGTTCCGGTCGAAAAATTGGTCGACTTAAACCGGGTCAACTTGCTAGGTCGGGTCGAAACAGGTCAAATTAAACCGGTTCAACCCATCGGATTTGAAGCATCCCGGGTCAATCCGGTTTATGATTTGTATTAATTTTTTTAATTGGTTGTATTTAATTTGGTATATATGTTTTAATTGGTTGTACAATGTGAATAAATCATTGAACTTTTAAGTAATGAGGTGTTTTAATAAGAGTATTAATTACATTTCATAATTTCCTTTAATAAGATTTTTCAACATTTCACATTACTTGACTTTTCACATTACTTGACTTTTCCACTTTTTCACTTTGACCATTTTTTCTTTATATGTAGTAAAGATAGGTTGGCGGGTTAATCATATTAGTTAGGTTAAATGGGTTGACAGTCAATCCGCTAAACCCACTTATTCAGTCAATTTAAATTTAAATTTAAATTTAAACACTAAAATAAACTAATAAATGGGTTGATGAGTATTAATAAATGGGTTGAATGGGTCAACCTGAACACAACCCGAAACATGGTGTTTTACTTAACTAACCCATTAAACGAATTGGTCTCGAATCGTGTTTTGTATCGTGTCAGAGTGATGACCTGCGACGACCCATTAAACGAATTGGGATTCTTGTATAAAATAAAAGTAGTTTAAAATATCCAAAAATGTTAATCATACCTTTTAGATACCTTTTAGTCTTTTACATCTTTAACAAATTCAAATATTTATTTGTATCTTCATTAGGCTTGTCACAGTGATGACCTGCGACGACCATTTTACATCAACTTTCTCTCTTCGACGACCTAACGACGACCAAATTGCCACAGCGGCGATCAAGTTAATTTTTTGAGTAAATGTCATCAATCGTCTATGTGGTTTACTGGGTATAACGAAAATCGTCCATATACTTTTTTTTCCCGAATCATCTCCCTGTGGTTTTGACCCGTAACAGGTTTGGTCCCTTGACCATTAACTCTGGTAGATTGACCTTTAAATGCAAGTTTTAAGGCGTGAAATGACAAAACTACCCTCAAATTATTGTATTAATTAGTATTATAAGTAAATACATAAACATTTTTTTATGTCAAAAAAAATCAATAAGCTAAAACTATAATATCACCGTATATAATAATGATATAATAGATGAGATTAATCCTAACAATTTAAAAAACTCACTTTCCTCCTTTTTTTTCAAATATTGATATCTTTCAAACCATTAATCGTTAAGCAAAAAAAAATATACCGTTATGACGAGCATTTAATTATCTTTCTATAGATAGACACTTTGATATATTTTTGACAATTTTTTTTTCGTGGCCGAAAAAATGACATATGATATATCACATATTATTACATATCAATGTTATATTACATATCACATGTGATATTCCACTAGTATCACATGTGATATTACATATCACACGTGATATTACACTAATATCACATGTGATATTACATATCACATGTGATATGTAATATCACATATGATTTTTTCGGCCACAAAAAAAAAAGTGAAAAAAATGAATTTTTTTTGTCGAAAGTATATCAAAGTGCCCGTCTATAAAAAGATAATTAAATGCTCGTCGCGATGGTGTAATTATTTTCGTTTAACGATTAACGGTTTAAGAGATATTTAAATTATAAAAAATGGGTGAAATATTAAATGCTTTTAATCTCAACCATAGATTTCCTTTTAGATGGATGGTGGGGATGAGTCCCTTGGTATGTGAGGAATGTTTGGTTTTTTAAATAACACGACTCTATAATAATTTCATGTGAAAATTACAAAATTCTCAAACAAATAAATTATCAAACTTCATAAATTTATAACCCAATATTAACATTCAATTACAGCTTCTAGATTCACAAAGATCCCTAACCTAGGGGATCACAATCCAAACATAAACTCCTTTTTCCACTAGTTCACACCCTTTTTTGATGTAGCAAAAACCACAAATCTAAAGACAAAAATCACCAATACAAGCTTCGCATATCTCAGCCCAAATAATGACAAAAAAGAGATTTAAAATGAAAACTCAAACACTAAAAAAACTAAAAGGTTGAAAACACATCAGAAATTACACAAAACACAAAAACGGGAAGGTCCACACACATCAGTGGTGATTTGGATGCCGGATCTGGTCGTTCGTAGCCGGGGCCTGTTGAATGGGTTTCCGGGTGTGGAAATGGTGATGGAGGTGGCTTTTTGGTAGTGATGGGTGGTGGATGTTGATGATTCCACCAATAGAGGTGTTTTTAGTATCGGGTTGGCTGAGGTGATGATAAGTGGCTGTTGGTGAGAATCTGTGGGTGTCCCGTTGTCGCCGACCCCAGGGTGTGGTCACCGGAAAAATTCAAGAGAAGGAAGAAAGAGTTTGTGCGTGTGTGTGTTGTGTGTGTGTCTTCTTCTCTTTTTTTTTTTTTTTTTTTTTTTTTTGAAAACTAAGATAAGTGAAAAAATGGGATAGGTTTGGGTAACATTTTATATTTTTAATGAAACATGTGAAAAGACAATGGTGCCCTTCAATATTTATGAATTAACAGTCAGTCTAACAGAGTTAGGGGGTGTTTCTTTTTTCCCTTAGCTAAGGGTTTAGGTCCACAAGGGTCCACACAAGTATTTAATAACATTTCTTTTTAATGTGGATCCCACTTATTTCCACTAATAAGTCTATATCTAGAAGGCATGAAATAACTTCCTCTCCCCATTAAGACATACTAAGAGTCATAGGTCCCACATGGCCCCCACAAATATCTTAGCTAACAAAAAAAAAAAAAAAAAAAACACCCCCTTAGTGGTCAATGGACCAAACCCGTTATCGGTCAAAACCACTGGGAGAGGATCCGGGGAAAAAAAGTATAGGGACGATTTTCGTTATACCCGGTAAATCACATGGACAATTTATGACATTTACTCTATTTTTTTTTAATTCAAATTTTTTAAACAACAAATTTAAACTTAATTAATAATAAAAATATTACATAAATCATACAATACGATAAGAAAATAAAAATATACAAACTAAAATACACTACGATACGAACTACATAAACCTATGTTAATATGAGTACTCCCCGCATGCAGAATAATACGAAAGAGACCTATACTGTAGCATCTCGTAATTTTCCCGTACAATTAGTAAGTATCAATTATGAATAAATGAGTATTATGTTATCTAAATGCCATTTTTACGGGTAACATTTTTTTTTTTTTTTGGTTACACATGACATATTATGTGAATCACTATGACATTGTGAAATTGACCATTTGCCTAGGAACGATGCTTACACATGAACCTCGATAGTCTATATATCGCGAATATATTTTTAAACGTTTATATTTATAAATATACGTTTCGTTTAATTACCGTACACTATTTATATATTTCCCGAGCCTACGAAAATTTCCAAGATTACTCACTAATATTATTGGACCGTAACCCAACTTACGAACCTTGCTAATTGGGCCTCTAAGACCCAATGGGCTTAAACCCATCACAAATAAACCAAACGGACTCCTTTTCTTTCTTTTATTTCTTTGGGCCTGCGTGCCACCACAAGCCCACCAGGCCACAAGCCCAGCGGACACCCCTTGTTTTATTTTCTTCTTTTCTTTCTTTTACCCAGTCGCGTAGGACGTTTCAAACGTACGTTTTTCTCACAAATTCGACTAACAACATACGAATTTTTTTGCACATCCTAATAGACCTTGCTTCAAGGATTCCCAAGTGCCAAATGTCATCAAGTTTCGTCCATGTTTACTATACAAAAACTGACACAAGTAAACCCTCAAACACGTTTTGGTTAACTTGTTTATAACATATCACATGAAGCCAAAACAACCTCCAATGCTCTCCAATCCATGGAAACCTAACTATGAACGTTTATAAATGACCAGGAATATTCAGACACGAACCTTACACATTCCTTTGTCCATATTCGCTTCATTTTGTCTCGATTGGGCATGGGGAGGTTACATGCATTCTTTGATCTTAACACTCCATCTCTTGTGAACCTTGCTTGTTATCACACGCCAAAACTCACTATATAAGCTTCCATGCAAACCCAGTCGAGCTCACATACAAAAACAATCTCACCTTCACTATTTAGCTAAGTTATTATGGGTTTTTAAGTCGTGGGTTTTGCCAAAGACTTCAAGGCTTTCGAATCAAGTTCAAGTTCCACTCAAGCTCGTTCCTACATCTTAGAAGTACCAAGAATCGAGTGGCATTGATCCTTTGTCCTAGCTCAGTCCCTATTCGCATTTTTACCCCACCCCTAGAGGTGAGGTGAGGCCTTTTCTTCCCTTTTCAATTTTACTTACCTTCGTTATTTTCAGTTTGGCACATACACTTGACACCTTTATCTCGTAAATATTAAACGTAAACTATACCTTTTATTTATCATTCTAGATGTTTATTATACTAGCAAACAAGTGCCAAAGAGTTTTGTTACTAATAATAACGTTTACTTAATAAATATGACACGTTTAAAATGCTATTTGGTCATTTTCGAAATTCTTATAAACACTTAGAAATATTTTGAACACTTTTGGAATAATGCAAAACTGAGTAAATGACGATTACTTTAGCTAATTATTTAGTAAACGAGATTAATAACGTATAATTATTTTTGCTCGTACAATATGTACACTATACCGACAAATAGTTACAACATTGTTTTGACCCAGATACAAACGTTTAAATCATTATTTGGTCATGTTTAGAATGACACTTGACCCATTCGAATTATTTCTAAACACTTGGAATATTTTTGTAAACTTATAACTATTTTCAGAATGATTGAGGAACGTTTCGTTTGGCCTCGTATTTATGAAGTTCGACACATAACTATGTAATATTTATGCTTGACCTCATTTACCACCTTACTAGCATCCTGTAAATATGTTTTGCTAAACCTAATAAGCTCATATAAGCCCTTTTCAAAAGCTATTTGAAACGTACAAAATCAGTTTCTAAAAACCTTTATAAAATAACGTAAAAGCTTATAAGCCCATCAAGCTTATTATAAGCTAATCGAATAAGCTGGTCCAACAAGCCCTTTTGAAATGTTATTAGGACCCTAAGACAAGCCCAAAACCAGGCCCAAACCTTTCGTAAGCCCACTGGATCGAATATTGTTAATGGGCCCTTAATTTGGCTCGTTAAGGCCCAATAAGTGTAAAAAGTAATTTTTAAGCAAATAAGTAGTTGTAATAAGCTATTTGGAATGTTCTGAGCTTATTTAGAAAATAAAAATGTTAAACTTTTATTTTGGTGAAATTTGGACTAACTTTGCAAAAGTTTGCTAACGAGGGACTAAACTGTCAAAACTATAAACTTATGGTCAAAATTGTCATATCTTATTTTCTGAGTTATAAACTGTAAATATAGAAACTTTTTGGTATAAAATGTTAATAAGGATTGTTTTGGACCTGAAATGTAATAATACTTAAGGTTGGACTAAATATGTAAAGTTAAGACCGTTTGGGTTAAAATTATAACTTTTGTGAAACTTAAAGGATTCTTCTGTAATATTGTTTTATAAAAAATTATAACAATGTTTTATATATATATGTACATATAATTGATGTAAAAACTTGATAAATTTAACTTATATATACGTTATATAATTCCCGTGACTATAATAAAAATTTTAACGATATGTAACAATACGTTATTTATTTTTCTTTTAAACTTACATCGTAACTTATCGTCTACACACTAGGACTTATTCATGATGACTTTTCATTACACATCGATCATCGATCATTGTACTTACAAGTTATATGTATATATAACTTTGTTTTTGAACTTAAGCCATTTAAACAAACACGAGTTTTGAAACACAAGTAATGACTAATATTCGCGATAAAAACTGGACTTAGACTATCAACTAAAACTTGCCATATCTTTTAGGTTGTGTGTGAAGCCGTTGCCTTGCATCGTTGAGGTTACGATACTACCACTACTACTGTACTACTGAGGTGAGTTCATAGCCCACTTTTAAACTGTTTTGTGGGGAGATACATGCTTAAAACTTAAACACAAGTCTTTTTATTGGTATTTGATATACTGGCTGACTGTTATTCTTGCTTAAGTTGCTATTGCCAAAAGTCCCTCGATCATGAACCTTAATCACTTTTCGGGTGAACGTAAATAACTGTGGATAGATCTATTAGGGACTGACAATCCCGTTTGGTCGTTGGGGAAAACCACCAAAGCACTTTATTTGATGTCATAAGTTATTGGAAAATACCTATCTTGGGGGCCTATTATTTTGCGGCATATTATTTATATGATTGGCTGTAAATCGTTGTGTGTCATGAGCTTAAGGCAATAATGGAGATGATTGATTTTCAACTTGTTTGATTGCATGTGATTTGCAATTAATGACTTTATCTTGTGTTCAACTACTAAATTTAAACCTATGAATATCACTCAACTTTTGTTGACTTTTAACATGTTTATCTCAGGAGTTAAACAAAAAGGATCTTGAAGGCACGGAGTGGGCATGTAACCCGGCACGGGTTTAAATAAATGTTTTGACATATTCCAAATAAAGTTGTTGTTTAAATTATGAAACATCTTGGTGTCTTGAATATTTGGTATTTTGAATAAATTTAACTTTAAAACGTCACTTTTGTGTCCTTTTCTATGATTGTGACAAAGATCCTTGAAGTAATACCCCGCAAGTCTTACGCTGTCATTATTAAGTCTTCCGCTGTTATTGTCAAAATTTGGGGGTGTTACATATACCCAGGAAATTCCTCAATGAACGCCGCCCGTTCTGCTTCGTCCTTCTTGAGCTTTGCATCCCACTTTTGTTGAAGCTTTGCTTGCTCTGCTTCAAATTCTTTTAATATCTGTTCATCACACATCATTTGATAATGTTGGCTTGCAGTTAAACCATGCTCATCAACTGCCTCGTCTACATAACCTAGCCCAATTTGAGTCAGCTAAGGTTGATAATGTTGTTGCTCAATAAATCCTGGTGCATCAGATGAAGTGGATGCATGATGAGCGTGTAAATACTCATCATTTTTGTGTCATCTGAACTGCCAAAACATCAAAAAACAACCAAATATGCATCAAAATAGTGAAAATATCCCAGGGTTGTGTTTTATATGTTTTAGATGCAAAATGTTTGAAAACAAATGAAAAACGAACAAAGTTTGCACAATTGGCAGTTTTAGTCCCTCAACTTTCAAAACTTGTCAAATCTAGTCCCTAGGCATTAATTTTGAAAGAAAAGTCACTAAAGGTCCTTTTGGAATCACAAATAAACATATTTAGTCCTTTGGTGTAAAGTTTCACAAAATTACAAGTTTAGTCCCTGCACTTTGCAAAATTGACAAAAATGGTCCCTGGGATGTAAAAACTTTGAGAAAAATCAATTTTGGTCCTTGTGCTACTCATATTTGGCAGGAATAATCCTTGGGAGAAAAGTTTGGTTAATTTACAAGTTTGGTCCCTCAAGTTTCAAGTTTGGCAGAAATGGTCCCTGGACTTCCAAAAGTGGAAAAGTCAACATAAGACCTTGTACTATTCATCACTTGGCAAGTTTAACCCTTGAAATAACTTTGGAACAATGCCAAAACACACCCTTCAAAATTCAGAAAATTACAATATTGGTCCTTGTGTTAATCCTAAACCAAACGGACCCTTTTATAATTATAAACCCCAAAGTCCAAGTCCAATCCCAAAACAAACCCACCGTTATATCTCCCTTGGCCCAACTTTCACTGGCCCAACACCTAAACCAGCCCACTCCCACCCCCTTTGTTATAATTTAAACCAGACACCCCCACCCCTACCCCGACCTTTCTTCCCTCCCCCACCCCTTCCAACTTGCC